>JARACY010001374.1:0-60006 GCA_029255725.1 Scrobipalpa atriplicella | reverse complement strand
AGCGAATGTCGGCGACCGCTGGCGACCTCTGATGCGGACTGTCATGCGAATGTCGGCGACCACTGGCTACCACTGCTGCGGACCGTCACGCAAATGTCGGCAACCGCTGGCGACCTCTGACGCTGACTGTCATGCGAATGTCACTGGCGACCACATGACCGTGAATGACTACTGTCGCGTGATTTTTGGTGACTGCTGACGTGAACTGTTGCAGGCACACGGTCGCTCGTCTGGAGGAGGTCCAATAATGCAAATTAGCACAAGAATCGACGACGAAGTTTTCATACAATTTGAATTGTAGATGGTAACAAATAAGTTTATGAAGTCGCCGGTACAGGGACCCTGTTAATGGACTCTGTAGAGATTAATTCGCATTCACTTTGTGTCACATTCATTATATTCTGGGCAGTCAATTATAGCTGGCACGTAAAGAGAATGGTCACTTTATGTCACCAAAAAGAATTTCTGTGAAGTATTGCGCTTAAATTAAAGCATGAATTGACTTCTTCATGCCAAATTATGAAAAATTCAGGCCCTACTTAATCAGTATTTACGATGTAAAAATTTGTTACTAAATATTGATGTAGGGGTTTGAAAAACGAAAATAACTTTAACTTTAGCATGAAAAGTCAAAAATAGTGCTGCCTAAATTCTATGGTCTTTTATCACTTCAGCGTGGAAGTAAACTGACACATACATGCGGTACATAAAATGCTAACGTACTATAAAATGTCGCAGGCTGCAGCCGATAAAATTCAATTAAAAGTGCCTATAAAATAGAATGAAAATATAAAAACGATCGTAGGCGGAGGCAGTAAATTGAACCATAAGTATCTTTATGGCTTCCATTAGACAAGGCTTATAAACCTTCATATAAAGGTGCAGGATTCAATCTGTGACGTCAGTTTCAGGGTTCATTAAATTCAGCTTTCTATGGAGTAAGTGGTGATAGTAAATAAATATAGTATAAGACAAATTGTAAAATGGGAAAATAAATATAAAATTATTTTATAGCACTCTTTGTTACAGAGGCTTTGCACAAGTTATAGCTGCGTTTTCTGATTACAGTTATTTTAAAAATATAGCGGGAGAATTTACATTAGGTAGTAATTTTATTTCAAGGGATTTCAAAAATGAAAATACCTAAAACACATCTAGTCAGTCTAAAAAAGGCTTCAGACTATTTATTGCGAAGATTGGATTGATAGATTTGTCATCGACAATATTGGATTAAAATTCTTTGATATTGGTAAGACTACACTATATTAATTCTGTGACACTACGTAACTATAACTCCATTCATTATTCAAAAATAATTTTCCCCATACTAAAACGGTTATTTAGTAGGCAGGAATTATTTTTAATAATGAATGGAGTATAAATCTCAACTAAAAATTGCCGTCCCTTTCTGTTTTCTCATGACATGAATCTCATGATAGAAAATTTAGATTTGAATTAGAACTTATTTTTGTAAAGTCGTGTTATTTGCAACTCCGAATTACCCTCAGCGACAAAGAGCAGTAACTAAAGAAAGCCAAGCTGCAGGTCTGCAGGTCGAGTTTGATATTAGGTGGTTATAGAACTTTGTCGATGATCAACTCGCCGACAAACTAATAAGTTTGCCGCAAAGATTTCTTTGAAACCTACAAGTTATGATTGGATATGCATTTGAGATCTGCATTTTCTCTGTTTGAATGAAAATTTTATACTTACCGTAGTAATTTTTTTTGGTACCTTAATTTTTACTAGTGGAAACCAGGGTTCATCGGGTCGATCGACTTGATACCCATACGATACAAGAAGAACTAGTGGAAAAATTTTATTTGGAAACATGAGACGTGATTTGGTACTAAAGCAATTTGATATTCAAGATGCAATTTTTAGAAAGTTTGATTAAAGAAAAAATACTAACCTAGGTTTCTATTGTCAGAAAAAAGATAGGAGCGTTTATCAGCAGTATCTAGGAAAAATAATCTTGAACCATTGGGCGCTTTTCCACTAGACGGCGCGGCACCGGCACGATGACGATCACGTGACAATACCTATGGGAATCGATGACATGCCGTACCGGTGCCGTGCCGGCAAGTGGATAAGCGTGTCATATAATTTCATTCATTTTCATACATTATGTCATCTAAGATACCGTCGACGGTACCGTGCCGTCGCCGTTGCCGTTGCCGGTGCCGTGCCGTCTAGTGGATAAGCGCCCATTGGAGCTTTTTTTGCGTAGCATAAATGCAACATAGTGTAACCGACTTTTAAAACGGATAGGATATGTATTGATCATAGAGGGGCGGTTGCGATCGCTTGTGTGAAAAGTTTTTTTGTTGTTTAATTCTTCTTACTTCTACACTATTTGTGTTAACTTTACCACAGATATTTCCAACAAGATGTACAGGTAATGGGCGCTTTTCCACTAGACGGCACGTCAACGGCAACGGCGACGGCACGGTACCGTCGACGATATCGTAGGTGAGATAATGTATGAAAATCAATGAAATTATATGACACGCTTTTCCACTTGACGGCACGGCACCGTCACGGCATGTCATCGATTCCCATAGATATTGTCACGTGATCTCGCCGTGCCGTCGCCGTTGCCGTTGACGTGCCGTCTAGTGGAAAAGCGCCCATTCTTTGTGGCATTTTCGCCTACACGTCGTCGTGGTAGAGGTCTAGTTAACTTGGCGCTGGTCGGTTATTGTTGGTAGTATATTGTTCAGTGTTCAGTATACTCGTATTGTGTAAGTTCCACTCTATTCAGGTCTTTGAATCGGTTCTCGCTTTATGCTTAATGCTTCTACTTATTCTTGAAGTAGGTTGAGGGGTTGTGATGTATTGAAAGGACATTTTATGGTGTTACTCTAATATTCCTTCGGGTTTAGAAAGTTCAACTTTCTATCCCCGAACTAAATAAAACTATAAAAAGTTAGTTTAAAAGCTCTTAATTGTGGTGCAGAAACACCTAATTTAAATACTCTGAAATAAGGTTTAGTTTTTCTCTGCCCGCACTGTAACTTTTATTCTATATAATGTTAGTAAATTTTATACTAATAAACTCCAAAACTCATAAATTACCAAGTTAACAAATAAACCTTGAATTAATTGTAGAGTAGTGCTAATAATGCCTTAATTACAACCAGAAGTTGTGATTCAAAACTAATAGACCGACCTGAAGTTGTTATGGAAGTTTAATTTGAGTTGTGTAATTGGAACTTTGATATAACCGCCGATTGCCACGTGATCAGATGAAGTCGATAGATATCCGATCTAAATTGTGCTGCTTGTCATGTGGGTTTTGAGTCGATTGACCCGATAAACTCTGGTGTCAGAGTTTTTAAACCACCTAAGCTAATAGGCCTCTGACATGGTTTGTGTAACGGCCACTATCAAATAGACAGCGACTGGCACCGATGGCTTTTTTATTATGGGCATGTTTATTAAAACTATCATGCCCTCCGAAGCACATGATTTTTTTCTTCCAGACAATCAGGTGATTCAGTCTGCATTGTCCTAACCGAACTGGAAAATCTCACAAGGTGATATAAATAAACATACACTATACTTTATATCAACCTTGTGGGGGAACCCCCTGGGAATCGAACCCAGGACCTCCGGATCGGGAGCCCATGACTCAGACAGACCTCTAGACCACGGACGGAAAATACCGACTCGTAAATATTACATTTTTTGCTGACCGTAATTTTTTATTAAATCTATTCTAGGCGAAACATTATCAAAGTTTCACGTGAAAATTCAGATTGAAATAAATAAATATAAATACGGGGTGTAAGGGAGGGACAGCGTAGCGAAAACTGACAGGGGTTGTTAATTTTTTTTTGACTTTCCCATACAAAATGACCAAATCGATCAGACATTTCGTATGGAAAAGCCATTTTTTTTTTCATTTCATGATAGAATTTCCTGGTGTAATTGTTCAGTTTCGTTGACTGAGCAGAGCAGCCCCTACTTATCAGTTTTCGGTATCGGTGCGCTGCTGTCCTTTTTACCCTTAAAAATTTATGATTGACGATTGTTCATGAAAAAGTCTAAGTTACCTAAGAAGTAACAAAGCAGATAAAAACGTTCTAAATTAAATTTATTTTTATTTTTATTTTTTATTTATTGAATTTAGAAACAAACAGTTATTTACTTAAAAATAATACAACTTAATTATTATGTTTTTAAACTTACAGTTTCATAAAACCTTAAGTGTAATAACACAAGTTGAAATAAGACAAGGTTAGTTAGCATTTATAATTTTAAGTAAAATACTAAGCTGAAATTACTTTAAAACTAACAACAGTTACATTTTATATTTTTGGCTTCATAAATATAAACATTAATGACAATATTTAATTAATATTTTGCTTGTTGCTTACAATCTCCAAACATCTCCTCTTGAAGGTATTAATGGTTGTACTAAAGATATCTAACTCTTGAAGGTTGCTATTGTAAAAGCGACACGCACGCCTAATGAAACTATTACCAGCATAACAAGTATTACTACCAGGAATAACAAAAAGAGGTTTGTCACGACATGTTCGCTCACATCTCCGAGGCACACGGAAAGATAAAGAGTGCAGCAAATCAGGTGCATCAATAACGTTATTTACTATTTTATATAGAATTGTTGCATCAACACAATCACGGCGAATACTCAACAGGTCAATATTATACCATTTGGCAGAGGTGCTATAGTCTAAATGCGTATGATACGTCCGGTAATCAAGGGCTCTCACAAATTTTCCTTGTACACGCTCAAGTCTATCACTGTGAACATTAAACAAAGGATGCCAGACAGAGCAGGCGAACTCGAGACGACTGCGAACATACGCGTTATAAAGTAGTTTGTATGTTGAGGCTTTTTTAAAGGGTTTCCCCATACGTAATATAAAGCCTAATTGCCTAAATGCTTTGTTTAATATATTATCAATGTGAGGTGTAAAAGTAAGTTCAGAATCCAATAATACGCCAAGGTCACGAATTTGAGTTACTCGGGACAATTCCTTATTGCATAGGGTGTATCTAAAATGCAATGGTTGGGTTTTTCTAGTAAAACTAATAACATAACATTTATCAGAATTCAAAAACATATTATTTGATGCACAAAATTCCTCGAATAATTTTAACTGTTCTTGTAAGATATCACAATCATCAGAATTACGAATTACTCGATATACTTTAGTGTCATCAGCATACAAAAGAAGATTTGTATTGGGCATATACTTTGTTATGTCATTAATGTACAAGACAAATAATAACGGTCCAAGGTGAGACCCTTGGGGTACTCCTGAACTAATATATTTATATTGAGAAATATATCCCGAAGTAACCACCGCTTGTGAACGATTCTCAACGTATGATTTGATCCAGCGGAATAAGTCACCATGAATACCAAGACGCCACAGTTTTAATAATAAAGTATCATGACAAATTTTATCAAATGCCTTAGCAAAATCCGTATAAATAACATCAACCTGAGCCTTGTCGTCTAAAGCATTTAATAGAACCTCTGTAAAAGACAATAAGTTAGTGTCAACGCTTCGCCCTTTAAAGAAACCATGTTGGTTGGGTATTATGTGTCGGCGAACAGTATCAGACAATTGATCAGTCACAATTTTCTCTAGAATCTTACTAAACTGACAAAGTTTGGAAATTGGCCTATATTTTTCTATGTCTTGACTGATGTCTCCCTTGGGTATGGGTGTTACCAAGGCACGTTTCCATATCGAAGGGACACACCCTTCAAGAATAGATTTTTGGAAAAGTAAAGTTATCGGAATGGAAAGGGTTGAAGAACAGCTTTTTATAAAAATAGGGTGTATACCATCAGGACCGGCACCCTTACTGACATCAACAGACTTGAGATACTTTTGAACAAGATCCTTGGTTATAAAAATATCATTAATGTCAATAACAGCGCCAGCGGCAGGTGGCAATTTTTCAATGTCCAAAGAAGAAGAGCTAGGTTCTTCGAATACAGAATGAAAATGTTCGTTAAACCAGTTACAGATTTGTTCTCCATCAGAAGAGCTGACGCCCTTATAGTACATAAGTTGTGGAATGCCACTTTTTTTAAAGACCGATTTTATAAAAGACCAAAAGAATTTTGGATGTGAACAAATTTTATCTTCTGAGTATTCAATAAAATTGTTATAACATTCGTTTTCTAATTTAATTGATTTCTTTCTTAACATTTTAAAACTATCATGATCCAAAGGGTTACCATATAACTTCCACCGCTTATGAAATTTCTTTTTCTCATTCAAAAGTCTTCTCAGTGGCTTGGTATACCAAGGAGGCTTCGAAGAAGATATATACTGTGGACGTTTAGGTATAAATCTAGCCATTAAGTTGTGAAGAAAATCGTAAAATTTAGGAACGCAATCATTTATACCAAGCCCTGAGAAAAAGTCAAACCAATCGATCCTAGACAATTCCTTATTTATTTCCACATAATTTCCAGAGTCAAAACGGTAAATATAAGTTAAGGCTGGTTTAAGAGGTGCGGTATGCTGTACACAGAGTTCAATCTGGAGTGATTTATGGTTAACATCTTCAGGTGTGAGCAAAAAATCACTAGCAGCCAATGAAATTGGATTACTACAGAATACCAAGTCCAAAATACGACCGTTAACATTAACGTTATCATTGTATTGTTTAAGACCAGAAAATGACATAAATTCGCGTAATAACTGTGCAAGATCGAAGGTGCAAGAGTTTAAAAGTACAACCGAATCATTATTATAAAACCATTCAGCCTTAGTCACATTAAAATCACCGACTATTAGAAACGTATCATTCGGAAAATCATTTACTAATTGACCAAATAAATCAAAAGAACTTGCTAATGTATCCTTATGTAAAGGGCCGTGTGGGATGTAAATACAACAAATATGAAGATATGTTTGTGTGCCACTACCATGTTGGGAACATGGTAGTGGCACTCATTCAACCTGATTACTGCCAAAATTTGCTCCACTGATCAAGTACAGACTTAATCATGTTTCTAGACCTCTCCAGAGGGTAGGCGAGGGTAAGACGGCTACCTCGTTATCTGGAGTGTCGATTGCGTCCCAAGGGGGGTTTGAGTTCATCTCGCCACTTAACCCCGAGTTATGCATGCCTAGTTAAGCGACATCGCCTTCTTAACCTCAGCTAATGTAATCCGGTTATCAAGGCAATCTTCCGCATAATATAATGTTAAGTCGGGCGAAAACTGTTCACATTTTTATAAGTCACCTTATGCTACTTATATATTTGAGTGGAAACTCTTCAACTCCTTGCTTCTGCTATTTGTTTTCTTTTTTTTCTCGATAGTGGTGGCGCGAAAAACTGATATTTGCTGCAGAAAAACGTTGGAACTGAGAGTTAGAACTTAGGAATAGGAACTGAGGAATGAAAAAAAAGACTTACCTTGCACTCTTCTAAAATTCAGGTCAATTTAACGGAAAACTGTCCTAAAGCTGCAACTAGGCTTAAGTCAGGTGGATTTGAACGACAACTGCACTAACCTGCCCCGTTCCACCCCCAACTCGGCTGAAACAACCTGCACTGTACCACCCCGAACTTGGTTGAAACAACATCGCCCCGTCACTGCCCTCTAATCCGGTTAGTGCGTGCTCTGTTGTGGAAAGCCTGGTTCGATGCACAAGACCATATTACGGTATTACTGAGACGTTTCGGTGAATGGTCAGATTTGGAATGAATATTGGAATCATATTTTTAATATGTCTCAACTCGGGAGAACTTGGATACCTACCATACAAGTTCTGGTTATCCTTTGAAAATGTTTCTCATAAATGGTGGTAGTCTTCGCAAAGGGTCGCTTCGCTCCATCGTCGACTCTGTCTCGATCACGGATGTAGATAAAGTCACGAGCAAACTTATCGCAAAAAAAGAGTATTAATTTCGTTTCAGCGTCAGCAAATAAAAGGCTATAAAAGCACATATTTTCAAAAAAAGGATGTAAAAACCCTCGCTCATCCGCATTTCGCCTACGCACCCGGTTTCGTTGAAAATTTGCCTGCAAACAGTCATAAATTGCAGCCACGTCTCTTCTGCATTCCAAACGAGTGAATGGGTTCAATTCTACATGCACATCGCTTAAAATGTCTAAGATTGAAATCGCTAAGTTTAAATTAGCTTTAGCCGGTAGGTTTAACACTTTCTGTTTCAGAAATCGTCTCTAAAACTACTAATTTTGAGCAGGACTTAAATAGGCGCCGCTAAATCTCACATTTTGACGTTTCTAAGCCGCTTAAAATGACACAACTAGAAATGCTTTTAAAACCGTTCAACTTAACCCGCTACAAATTAAAGACATCAAATTGAATTTAGCCTAGCATCATTTAATTTTGACAGTCGCAGAATAGCAAAATGATGTAGCCAAGTCACATTAAGAATTTTATTTTAGCGGCCGCTCTAGAATTGAACCCGATGTCTGAGTCCAGACGCTGCGTCGCTGGCAGGGTCACAGGTTGGACGCAAACCAACACAAACATTTCGCTTTGAATTAAGAGCCATGAGTCAACAGCTGTCGGATATAATTAGACACATTAAATTCAAATTAGGCATGTCAATTTATTTTGACAGGCGCAGAATAGCAAAATAGTTTAGCCCCGTCACATTAAGAATTTGAATTTTAGCGGCTGCTGTGGGCTTAAAACCAGCATTGTGCTGTGCCCATACCTATTTTCCACAATGTTTTACCTGTTTTGTAAATGTATTTGTATTTGTATTTGTTTTGTGTTCAGATATTTAAATTATATGCTCTGTGTTTATGATGTATTGTTTTGTTTTTGTTACTAAATTTGTTGTGTTTGTGTATTGTAAACGTATGTGTATGTGGAAAATAAATGTATTTGTATTTGTATTGTATTTGTATTTGTAGAATTGAGCCCTATGTCTGCGTCGCTGGCACGGTCACTGGTTGGACGCAAACCGACACAAACATTTCGCTTTGAATTTAGAACCACGAGGCAACAACTGTTTTCGTTTGCGTTCGCCCTGGACGCAAACAGACTTGAAAATAAGGTTAAAGATTGGTTTTGCTGCGTATACTGAAAGTTAGAGAGACTACAGCTTGGCAAAAAGAAAAGAGGTAAATAGTGGCGCTACGAAAAGAAAGTATGGCAGCATATAAAAAAAATAGATACCTACCTTTTTATACTTTTATGTCGTACTATATTTTAATTGACTGATACGGAATTTATTCTCAACGGCTCTGCTCTGCTGAGACCACTAGACCACATAATGCAGAATAGCATTAAATTAAAGACAATATTTTATCCTACTATGGCCCAGATTGATAAAATATTATTATCGAAGTATGTTGAGGATAAAAGCGTGTCAAAGCACCGTTGATCCGACACATCATGTTGATATATTACTGCAATATTGGACTCCCGCTATCAACCCAACCAAATAGGGTTGCCCGCTTTGCCAAAATATCATAGACAAACTAGCAAGTTCAACTATATGTAGTATTTTTATCTCACGACTGCCGCTTTGCTATTTTTGTGAGTGTAAATGTACCTTCACGCACACTTCCTTGGTATGCATGAGTTCGGCATAGTAAACACGGGTTCAAAGGTGCAAAGACACAAGCACGCCTGTCTGTACGCACAACCACAAGGCCAAAACTAGGCTAGTATAGGTATAAATACACACTCAAAAATATTAACGTGTGCCTGACAACCTTATGTTTGTGGTATAAACCTACACAAAAGAGAATTTCAGTTCCAATTCCAAGCTGATATCCCAACATGTCGTAAAGTAAAACTTTAACGTGAAAATTGTTTTCATGGAAATTTAATTGATTGATGTGATGAAACTAATTGAATGCTACTGATATTGTGACCAGTAAATTGCAAATGTGGATGAGTGGATGTGGAAAGAAATATACTGGAAGTGATGTCTACGTTGAGTTGTGCTCGTCCTGTTTTAGATAGAAATGTGTATCGCTATAAGCTAGTAGATGGTTCTCGGTTCATCGCCCAAATTGCAATTAACTAAAACTCCCGGATCTTTGAGAAGAAAATCAGTTGGAGCATTATAAGTTTTCATATCGCTACCAGTGCAAGACTGATTTAAATGAAGACAAACAATTTTGTTTAACAATCTTAAATTTTAATAACGTAACTAAAACAGAAGATACAATCTTAATATAAAATTAAATTGAACTGGTCTGAAATAGTTTTGTATATTAGGCCATCTTTTCAGTATTGATGCGTAGTTCAGACGTGGTATATTGCCTGTTAGTGCGCGTGTTGGAGATCTGTTGTCGCGCTACGATGCCCGCTTGCAGGTGGTACTGTCGGTACATGTACTCCTTGGTCATAGCATGCGCGGTGAACATCGCGCGACTCCTGCGCAGTACCTCGTCCTGAGGACCCCACAACGGGTCTAACTTGAACTGTGACAAAAACTTCTTCTGAATCGCCGCCACCAACAACTTCCCAAAAAATATCGCAATAGGTAGTGCTATCATGGTCAGCATCACTGAAAATCCCAAATACTCTTGGCTCGTTTTTGAGGCCATAATAATATCGATTAGGTCCTGAATAAATACATACAATAAAATGAAAGGCTGCACCAACCACATGAATTTCATGTAATTTTTCGGCTGAATACCTTGCATGAAATGGATGTCTTCGTGAAACTTGTTGAAACCATACCACACCATAAAAACAATGCTTTCCAATGTGGTAACGAATAAAGATACAGAGAAAATGCATTTCCGGAAAAATACGCCTATAATATCCCTTCCAAAAGTCCCCAATGTCGGTATTGTCATTATAAATATACTTATCATTACAATCAAACAAAATACAGCAGAGTATTTACCAATCTTGGAATTTCTTTTAGCAGCTGTTTCAAGAAACATATAAAATGTGAAAACATTATTGTTAATTCCGAGTACACACTGGCAGCTGTATGTAAGGATGAGCCATAATGACCTGTCGTAATATTCATTTAGCATCCTGGGCATCTTGACGAATGTAAACGACACGGGGTGGTCAAGAATAAGATCAGTATTGCCGCCATATTCATACGCATACGGGCAAGCCATCATGGCAGAAGTAGCGATGGCAACAACTGTAAACACAGTGGAAGTCAATACGGCAGTAACAGAATTTGAGAAGCACGGTGAGCGAAATGTCCCCAAAGAACCGATGTTTGACAGAACACCAGTCCCTGCCCCTACGTTATAAATAACCTGTAAAATTACACCTGTTGCTTGAAAACGAATTAAGAAGTCTTCAAATTCCATATCCATTGCTATTGCGTAGTATAATATCACTCCTCTTTGTCTCATCGATCCCATTAGTAGGAATAAATATACTACTAAAGGGTATAAGGTCATCGGGTATATAAACCATTTTATTGAAGTTATCCTTCTGAAGCAGTTGAGATATACGATGATGATGGCCACTGCCGAAGTGACACTGATCGCCCATGCCACGAAAAACTCATGTTTCTTTCCTTCAAACAAATTGTACGTGTAATATTGATATTCTGGATAAGTGTGGAACAGGTCGTCACATTCTTGAGTAGCATCGCTAGATCGTATGCACCGATTGTTCGCAGAGTAATTAAATTTTATAATATTACAAGATTGTTTAGACCAATACCCGCATTGCGAATATAGGGGTGGACTCTCAAAGCTAATAATGAAGTAGTGTAGTAGTATACTGACAATCACATGATTGTAGATGAAGATGATGAGTTGCCAGAACTGAACGAAGTAACCGAAGTGAGAGAGACAAGGTCTAATCTTCCACATGTCGATGCAGTCCCTTCCAGTAAACTGGCTTATCAACAATTCCATGTAAGTGACGGGTATCCCTAAACAAATGTAGCATATAAAGCAAACTATTATGTAGCCTATTGCGCCATTTGTAAGAGCCATTTGTGGGAGAATAAGAGTATTAGATAAACCCAAAACTCTGTAGAGTAATAGCAGAAGATACATTTTTCTGGAACCGAACACACTGTTTTCCTCATTTTCGTATGCTGCAGAACTTTTTGGAATCATTTTCTATGATTGACTGAACTTGTCAACTGTTGTTAACAACCATGGCCATGGTGAGTTTACATAAAGATTGTATATATTTTGATGAAATATTAGAAAAGATTTAATACTACACTACAAATGATAATTTAATATGGAATTTTTATTTTTTCAAATTACAACTTCTTTATATTCTATCTATAATCTCTTAAGCCGTGAACACACACAAATTAAGCAGATTTTGTAAAGACTACAAACTGTTTATTACTAACAATTCTATGGACTTGTGTCTGAAATAAATGATTTGATTTGATTTATTATGAAATCACAATATTGTTATTTTACTGAAACACAACCTACCCAAAAACGTACTTTAAAAAACGATGTTATACCTACCTACGTATGTATTAAGCGCTGCTCCAGTTGTTAATTCCTTATGGAAATACTAATTTCTTTTTTATGAGCCCTTTTCACCCTTTGGGCTTATATGCTTTTTTTGTAACATACCTTATAATACCGTTAGCGAAAAATATACGATTACTGAGATTATAAAACGTTACAAACTCCAAAATCCCCGTACAATATTAAAGTATTCGGGATATACTGGATGTTTACCGTCCGAGCGGAATTAGAATTTAAATTGGGAAAGTTGTATTATATTCAGAGGTTTCAAAACATTAAGTTGCCTGACAAAAGGTGTCGGCAAAAGCTCTCTTCTCACAGTGAACCGGAGGTGTCTTGATGATTGTACCATACAACCATTGATGCTCTTTAGAGTACATTAAAAGTTTTGACTTCCCATACAAAATGCGCTATCAGCTGATGCATTTTGTATGGAAGAAAAAAATATTTTTTTTCGTTTTTCGACCTATGTTCCTTAGGGAAAGTTGTTCAGTTTCATGGGTAGATTCACACATTTCTCGATGCATATACCATTTCTGTTACACGTTGTATATCAATGACAACAAACTGTAAATTTACAAAAGTTCAATCATTCTTCTGTAAATAGAAACATTAGTACAAACAAACAAACAATTATATACCTGCAACACATATTTTACTATAAGAATACTTCTTTTATTAGATCGAAAATAAGTTACCTATTCGTATTTCAATGTAAAAAAACCGGGAAAGAAATCTTTTCTTTTTAGGAACTTGCTTGAAAATAAATGAACTTTAAAATAAAAGATTCGGGGAACATTATACACTATCTACAAGCTATTTTTTTAATAAAAAAAAATTGATGAGAGTTTTTCTAGAACTTATTCCAACTAAATTGCTTTTTAAACGCTTATTGTTAGTTTTGTTCTGTAATGGCTTCGTAATCTCAACTTTGAGATCTGGATCTCGAGTTTGTAAGATTTAAGCCTTGGATTTGTGTTCTTTGATTGGAACATATTTATTTCAATGCTTATTTCTAGACTGTTTTAAAAGTTTGATATAAAATTTAGAAATTATGTCAATGTTAAGGAGACCACAAAAGTCAGACTATTTTAGTATTTCAAAAGGTTATTAAAATATGATCAAAAATTAACATTTTCATTAGGGGAGATGATTGAATTTACTCCCGCGATGAATACAGACAATATATTTTTTTTATAAGATCAAACGTCTAGGTCAAAGGTGACACAGACAGAGTCAATGTCACATCTAGCTCACCTAGAATAAGCTTGTTTACAATCACTTTAAAGAAATAAATTTTTACATTGTTCTTCTTCTGTCGTGTGGGTTTCAAGTCGATTGACCCGATGAACCCTGATGTCAGAGTTTTTAAACCGCCTAATAGCTAATAGGCCTCTGACATGGTTTGTGTAACGTAACGACCATTATCAAAGTGACCGGGACCGATGGCTTAATGTGCCCTCCGAAGCGCGGAATCCTTTTTCTTTTCGAACAATCAGGTGATTCAGCTTGCAATGTCCTAACCAAACTGGGGAAATCTCACAAAGTGATAAATTAACAAATATCAACTTTGTGTCCCCCCCACTGGGAATCAAACCTAGGACCGATCGAGAGCCCATGGCTCAGACCACTGAGGCAGTAATGCATTCGAAACTATAGATGCGGGTAAACAAAAGTAGCTTTGTGCTATCTTCATTCCATAACTAAAATATTTTCTGGTAACCATGCCATAATATGAATGTTGACGTCGATTCTCATTTACGGCTTTGTTGACTCGTATATTTGCTGGCGTTTATTGAAACATCCAATTGATGTGTTATTCACAATTTCGATGGAATAGATTAGTTCAAATTTCAGATGTAAAATTTGTTTGCTCCAGCATTCATGCGTCATACATTTCATAATTAAACCGGTTTACTATTGATGATTTACAATTTAGAGTACCTACTGTTTGATTTTGACATGTATTCACCCCTAAATAGTAGAACGCGTGATTTGATGTTAAGTTTAATTAGAAATTCAGATAGGAGCGTGTTTATTCAGGACTGTCAAATACGACAATTTAGATAATTAATTGCTGTAAAATATGGAATATTCAGAACTAATAAGGCACTTTATATACCTATGTATGTATGTATATAACGCGTTTGATTATTATCAAAAATCTAGTTTATACGTTACTGATATCTCAGGGAGATGAGATTATAAAAAAATATTAATATTACCTATTATGGGTTTCAGTTTTTTAAGATAACTGCCATATTCATCTAAATTGATATCCTCCGTGCCAATGCTTTTAAAGTATTTAATTTTTTTACGATAGAGCTCGTTTTTGGTGAACACGTATAAAAAAAAAAAATATGGTAAAAAAAACCTCCCGGAGGATCTTGACAGTTCCCCATAATATAATTCCGTATCAATGATCCTAGTTATTTTACTATAATATCCAGCCTAAATTGAGAATTCCAAAATTGCTAATGATACATTGAGCTTCGTACGGAAATTGCATATTCATCATCGTTAACAACACAATCAATCATCCAATCCGGATCAAAACATCGCTTGTTGATTATCAATAGATTCCTAAATTTCCTAAACATTTGGGATGTAGGTATAAGCTTACATACATACCTACCTATGTGCTATCTAAAACATCAGTATTTAATTAAGCCATACCCTTGGTCAGTTTAATGTTTTTTTTTATATAAGCACGATTAAATTCAGTGAGTATTCATATCACTCGGCAGTTTCTGGTCTGTACAAGATTGATTTTCTTTGAATATGCTCGTTCCTAGATAATTATCTGGCTAGCGCATTCTTTGTTTTTCGGCCTGCAAAAAATTGTATACCTCCTTATATATTTCCAAAATAAATTTCTTCTAAATAACACTGATCAAGATATTATTCCCTCGGCTGTTTTAATTCATCGCCTTGCATTTCTACCGCGGTACAACACTCTAACAATTGGCGAATTTTCGGGTGCTGGTGGCTGTGTGGGTGACACATGTGTTGCCACCCGCAAATAATTTATGCTCTGCGGACTATTGCCAGCAATGATAAGCGAATATTTCGCTGCACTGTGCGTAGAGTTGCTGAAAGCAATGTTGTTTTTGTCGATAATGTAGTCAGAATCAGAAGACCAATCGGTGGTTTCATAACTTTGACACCACGATTGATCGAATATTTCGTTTCCGCGGCGGCATTAAACACAACACAAGAAGGAGATTCCACTCCCAACAATAAATCGGTATCTGGAAACCTTCGTGAACATTGATTAGAATCCTCTAAGCAATATTTATACTTGTAGGCATGTAAGTTAATATTCAATTCGTAGCCAGTTGAGAATAAAAAATAAATCTCAAATAGCACTGTTTTAGACACATCGGTGTCGGATTTATAAGTAAAAATATTAAGTATCGATACACCAAACGCATACTTGATACGCTCTAATAACACCGTGCCGCATCTGATACATTTGGAAACGCATTACTCTTTAGTTTGCTGTGTTGCGAGTATTGTGAATTTGGAGCTGTGACAGTAATTACGTACATCACTACTAATGCTAGCGGCTGATGAATTAATATGTACATTTTCATATTAATTCACGATATATCGTACAGCTGATGAAATTCAACAACGGTTGATCTAATAATAGGAGTATAATATTATGGAAACTGTTTTAGATGGGCAATGCGTTTAATCTATTCTATCTGTTTAGTCAAATATGGCTGTAGAGTATTGTTTGCAGTAAATAAGGCACATCTACTTTAAGCGCGATATACTGCGATGTTATCTTAAAACCAGAAGATTTCAAAAATTACAATTCTAACAACTGACATTCATCATACATAACTTAGTACTCGTACCTACTATTATGTTATTTTCAAGGTTATGTCAACGTCCTATGAGTTTTTTTAATTTATTTTTTATTCGAAATGGGTTTGCTCTTGACTTGATGCCCGCGTCAGAGTCGACGATGGAGCGAGCTCACCCAGAAGATGCCTGTTGGCACTGGCAATCTCACGCACCGATGGAACAACAGCAAGCTGTTTGGCGCCGGACTCCGGTGGTCGGGTGATCGCGAGCCAGGCGGCCCCTTGCGGAGCCTACCACTGCTTATTCACAGGCAAGCCTGTGTTGCCGTTGCCCGGGGTGGACCACTAGGAAGTAGATTCCATCCCATCCCAAATTTGATAATCCTCTGGAAAAGAGTGTGACCCTGTTTGGGCCTGAAAGCAGTCTAATATTAAACTATGCTCATAGAGTGTCTCTCAAGGGTGTAACCATAATTAATGTGACCAGCAAGTTTTAGACGCTGTACGCATCTAGAGGATTAAAGAGGAAATATAATTTTGTTTCAAGAATTATTTTTATGTAATAATAAATATGAACAACAAGGACTTATTTTAGCAAGCAGATGGTATCTATAAAGAAGCTTTAAGTTTCAAGTCTTCTTGAAGAATGTCTGGAGAATATCACTTTCTGGCACCATTAAATATTGAGGTATTCCACTTTCCACTTTTTAGACAAATTTTCTGCGAACAAACTTTTCTTTGTAATAGGTTCCATTCCCCCGACAGGAACATTTTATTTGACAAAGGCAAATAACTTTTCCTCAAAAAGGTTTATTTAACGTGCTTAGGAGCTTGGGGAGTAATGCACGCTAGCTAGCCCTTTTGATGTAGAATACTTCAGTTGGATCATGATGTATTTCTAAAAAACACTTATCACCATCATAAAGTAGAGCGTTCGACATCGGAAAGCTTCGGTCTTGCTGCAAGGGTACTTTATTAGGAACAAGTTATGGAAAATTACTTACTTGATTAATTAATATTACTTAATTACGTCATACATAAAAAATAGTTAGGTATTTGTAGAACTATGTAGGTACTCTACTAAACACGTGTCTTCAACCAGAAGGTAAACATTTATTGATAAATGATTACCTATTTCTATTTTATTGTGGAGTGAAGGGAAGGGCCTGAATGATCTTTTTCCAGATCTGTTCCCCCGTTTTAAAAGGTTTTGTTTTCCATATAAAAATAAATAAAATGGTAACTCAGCTATTTTCCAAATTTTTCACTTACCTTAATGTAATATCTTATGACTCTACCTATATTCCATTATATCATTATCATACAACACTTACTTTTACGTGGTAAACTGGACGTGCCATAGTCATCCACGCAACCTCCACTACCCTTTCTCTTACTATAGAAGATTGAAACCCGAACAGATCTGTAGCTCAAGTCAGTTTCTAATTGGGCACGTGCTTTTGGGACGTCCCTTCGTGGTAACTCGTAGTTTGTCCCGGGATTCCAACGGGAAATTGACGTCACATATCACGGATAGGTAAATTGAACGTGTTGTTTTGTAGTTTCACTGGGGAGTATTTTTCTTTGTATTTTTTTTTCCTGAAAACGCAAAGAATTCGTACCAAGGTCATCTTTCTTACCGTGTGCGATTTCGAGTCGATGAACGACCATACTGACGCAGGTATTTTCAAACCGCCTATTAATAAAAGCTTATAAGCCGCGGATATGGTTTGTGTAACGACCAGTATCAAAAACAATGACCGGAACCAAAGGCTGACGTGCTTTCCAAAGCAAAAATTCCATTTTCTTTTCGAAAGATCAAGAAATTCGGCCTTTTTTAACTAAACTCGGGAAAATATCACAACGTGATTAATTACTAAATATAAAATTATTATAACTTATTATTTGATGGGATTTACGAAAACGCTTTAAATGGTTTTAGCAAATGAATGAAAATTCCATCACATCAACACCATTTAATTAGGTACCTTTCAGTGCTGCTGTCAGAGGCTTCCATTTTGCTTCTGCCTCCATCCGGCGAAATCTTTAGCTTCTAATTATGAAAAGCTCGAGCTCATCTCAGGAAATCAGTGAATACCTTTGCTGCGTCGGCTGTCTAAAGGGAAGGAACTGAATCTTATCAAAGACTTGGCTTTAACTAGACCACGCATAAGCACTTAAACTTATAAATGGTAGAAAGTGTGTTTCTTTTTTGCTGGCAGCTTTAGAAATTCCAATTTTTTTTGTGTACCTATCCAGTATCCGTGTTTTATTTTATTACGGCCTTCCTAATATCCCACTAGATACTAGTGAATAACAGTGAGTCGCAAACTCATTGCTGTACCTAAGATGTTAATGTTTTTTTACTATGTGCCAGTAATTTTGTTGGATCTACTCAATATTGCATAATGAACAAATTTTTCACCGTTAATTAAATTAGTATCTATTATTGCAGCTAAAACTTAAAACTCTGTCTGCTACTCGCATGTTTTTGTGTAGATAAGATAGGTCACCGTGCTGAATCTACTTAAATCTAGATCTGTGATTCTAATAATCTCGAAATAGTAATTTTCTGGTCATGATTACCCGGTTTGTCGCTAACCGCTTCGCTGGGCTGGATTTAATTGAACTACGTGTAACAATTTACATCAGTAACCCGCCCATTTGTACCTCAAAGCCGCCTGATTACGCCAGCTTACAGACAAATGTGCCTATCGAGACAAGTTAGCATGAAAAGGAGGCTGATTGAAAGACGTGTAAAGATCCCTTATTTATCCTAGCAGTGTCACACATACAATGAAGTTCTATGTTTTTTTGGAGGAAAAGGCAAAGACTACGTTCTAACACTTGCTATGATCCTTGCATCGCTTGTCCTGATTAGAATTTCGTCTCATGACAATATTCTGTGAATAAGTTGTATAAACTTTTAATTTAAAATTATTCTAGTTCTCTTCTTCTTTTATATCTTTTTCTCAAAAATCATCGCTAGACAACAAACATTATATTTGGTCAACTGTAAATATTCCCTTGCAAACTTGCACAAGACCGAATGCTTATTCGAGAAACATGTACTTACTTCGTACTTAGCGGTTTTGGGTGAGAACCAACTTTGTTTCTTAACACCATTTAATATTTAGTTTGCTCTGTTCCTTTAATTAACTGTTACAAGTGTTTGTGGTCTGTCTATTATATTAATTTTAGATTAGAAGATCGATTTATATTGAATTGTATACAACCTTTGATGAACCTGTGAATTGGCGAATGGTGAACTTGTAAAGTTCATTTGTAGGACAACAGAAATTTCGATAAATTTTAGTAACTAATCTAACCTAATATGCCACGACGTAATTTTGGGGACAAGCAGTTCCTTACCGGTAAGGTAAACGACAAGAAACAAGACACGTCTGACAAACTTTTGGTCATTTTTAGAACTTTGGTTATTTTTCCACTTTCGTCATTTTACCCTTGAGAGCTTTTGAAGGGAATATCGGCTAGGTTCATACGTATTTCCAGTAGTAAAGAGTTGTCTCACTAAACCTTAGAAACAAAGGCCTCTGACGGAGTTCGTGTAGCAACAAATTCCAAAGTCAGTGACCGAGACTATCTATGCCGAGACCGTAGGCTTAACGTGCCCTCTGTTCCTTTGTTAATCTATATCATAAAGGCACGGTCTCTTCCATGCTGTACTGGGAGCGAAAGAAAAACGTAGAATGTGCCAGCTGCATCTCCTCCCAAGCATGCTGTAAAAACCAACTAAGGGATTCGAGGGTTTCAGTATATTGTAATTTAGGCGATGGGCTGACAACTTGTCACTACAGCAATATACAAATCTATCTTAGATAACCCTCAACACTTGTCAGACGTGGCGGAACGACCTTTATTTGGGTCGTTAACGCCCTGCCTACCCCATTAAGGATACAGGCGTGATAGTATGTATGTATGTGTAAAGGCACGGTAGCTCAGTCGGATAGAACTGCGGTACGGTTCGCCAAAGGTCGTGGGTTCAAATTCCACCTGCGCGAAATTTTGGGTTTCAATATTTACAAGTTTTAAATCCATATAATACCGCGGGAGAAGCTGCGAAACAGTTGCAGGATACAATGGTTTTAATTCATAACAGACTACCCCCAGACAGCAAATCACACGTAATCTGCGTTTGACAACTCAATTAACAATCTCTGTGTATTACATGTCATGAAAATTGGCAAAGGCAAAGCTTGATGAACTATTTATTAAAACATTGCATGCGAAATTGTGTTTGCGTTTCGCATTTTCATAAATGCGGGTTTATTTTTATTCATTTTTCTCAAGTCGGGTTTTTTACCATTTCAATGATTTTGTAGAGTTAAGTAGGTACCCGTGAAAATAGTTTCCTAGCTTGTATATGTTTCCCTCTCCGTATTCCGGTGCAAAGGAAGAAAAGATGGGATTTTTTATTTAAATTGATGGTGGGATGGTTTGTTGAAGGCCGAAATATTACTTTTGAGTTTTTAGATGAGCTAATAGGTCGTCAACTCTGCTTTCAAACACTTTGAGACTATAGTCAAGAGCTAATAAGTACCTATGCTAATACATCGCAATAAATAATAAAAAAGTGTTAAAAAAAAGAAAAAACATTCAAACAGCACTGCGAAAAGCCAACTAGATACTCGTAGTTTAAAAAATAAACTGTTGTAGTGTAAGTGAAGTGCGTGCAGTCAAGAGCTGGCAACTCTAGGACAAAAGACCAGCTTTATTGTGGAATGCACAATAAACTTCACCGAGCTGCCGAGTCAAACAAAATGGCAGGAACGTGTATATACACGTATTACATATTCTGTTCTTACGTGAGCCTTTTAAACCCTCTCACGTTTATAAAGGGGTAGGCAGACCGTCAACGGGTTCGTTAAGAAAAGCTGTCGTCGCTACGTCTATGTTAAAGGAGACAGGTCAACACTTTTTGAGAAATACTTAATAAAAATATATTTAGCTTTAAGAAATTATTCAAAAAATTTGTCCTCATCATTGGCCATGATATCTTGTTTCATATTCTACTACAACAATAAGAATAGTCTAGTTTTTTTTTTAGCCTGGTTTGTCTAGTTAAACCCCATTAATTAAACAGTATTATACAAGGTTGTTAAGCACGTAGTCAGGCGGGGAACGGAATACAATAACGGCCCACAGGCTTACACCTATCTCCATTTCAATACCCCTGCTATTATACCGAAACTATGTTTGGGTTACATCAAGGCTCCATGGAGAGGCAATTTTCTTTGAAATAATGGCACTAAATTGCATGGTTTATCATTAATATCTATGTTTGACCGGGCTTTCGAATTATAAAACCTCTCTTATGTTGTGTACGAGGAAGTAAAAAAAATTTGCTGATGAAAATAATTTCCTTGTGAAATTGGCTTGGAAATTGGTTACCGAGCAACCCCTATTAGTTTCTGGGAAGTTGTCCTTTACAAACACCTATGAATTACAAAGAAAAATAAAATAATTAAATATTCTCTAAATGTATTCCTAAGTTGTATTTTAAGTTACTTACAAGTGGCTTGTAACGGTACGCCTTCACAAATGTAAAGGGTTCCTTCCGTTTCACAAATATGCAATATTATTCTTTGAATTGGAAATACATTTATCTGATAAAGTACTTAGTTATATTTTAAACTTCGAATGGTTCAATCTAAGAAAATATTAAATTGTTTTCAATTTATGTACATGAAAAACATCTGAACCTTTGCTATGAAGAATGGTAAGTATTGACATGGTCATAGAAATTCAATGATCACATTAAAGTTACAGTATTGCTAAAAACAGGGCATTAATTTGATAACAAATACAGAAACTTAGTAAACAGGCTTGATTTCATGACAAAGCAAGCTAATTCAAACTACACTCGATCAAAAATGATCATCTGAATAAATAAAGTATTAAAATACAATGTATATTTACATTAAAATTATAAAGGCTGTATATTTTAGAACCATTGCAACAAACACTTTGGTATGAGAATTTAAAAAGTAAAAGGATTTATCTTATGGAGGTAATCTGAGGAGGTATTAGTACTATCGTACTCTGTATCATGAAATGTATGGAGAATGTCTTACAAGCAAAATTTAATCTTATTCCTAGTGCATACGGCTGAAGGTGGGTTGTAGTTGTAGGAAACTACCACATAGGACTATTTTAACACGCACAGGCACATTTCGGATGATATTTGAAAACGAACTTTAGTGTTATAGTTATAAGGGTGATGATGGATTGCAGATATCGAATTTCAAGAGCCGAGGGCCATGGATAGCACACATAGACATATTTTTAACACAACACATGCACATTTTTCGTTGATATTTGGAATATGATCCTTATCTAGAAGCAATAAGGTTGTAAATGTTCTGAAAGTTCATATTCCAGCAACTTAAAGACGAAAATGCCTTGTTTTTTATAGCAAATGTCAAACGATATTTGAAGTTGTTCGTTATTAGCATAGCCGTAAGGTTGAATATTGACTGAAAGTATTGAACTAGAGGATTTAAGGTCGAGAATCGAGTAATTTTTAGATGATTAAACTAAAAAAAAACCCTTATTGTCATAATGATAAGATTGATAATGAGCTGAAGTAGCAAACTTGGACTGATATAAGGGCGAGAATAGAGTAAATTTCGGATGATTATTTGAAGGTGAACTTTATCTACATAGTAATACTGTTGTATATTGACAGAAGGTCGAAAATATCAGAAAGCTAGAGTAAATATCCTTTTGCCAAGCGACTTTTTATGAAAGTTGCAGAATTGGATCTTATGTATTGTGTGATATGGATGAAAATAGGAATAAAGACAGGTCGAGCGATGAAGTTAAGGTTCAAAATCCTCTGTTTTATATGGAATTAGCATAAGAATTTATGAAAATGAATTCTAACTTCAAAGTAGAGGATTGAAAACAGGATATCAAAGCTCACTTCTAATTACTATATAAGCCCATACAAACGGTGATGAGGGGTTCTTTCTTCGGAGTCGCGTTTAGCGATCGCACGATTTTACACGTATAACTGGGTAATAGTTCTTTGAGATTTTGTATTGGGGTTTTACGATTAATTTTTAGAGTCATCTTTTTCTACATTTCTTCAATTGTTTAATATTTCTTTTGGTCACAAGACTGGAGGGCGTTTGACCTGGCTATTTGTATCTGTTTACGGTAGCTATGGTTGGATTAACTCTCAGGCATGAGGCTACAGGAGATAAGGGATATTAGAGTCATTTGTAGTTTGCGTGTAAATCTATGGAATAGGATGTATGAATTGTTTTTCGTAACCACTTCTTAATTCAATCATACATCTCATTCATATAGCTAATGAGGGTGCCATTATGGAATTGGGCACCTGGTCACGTCAGTGATTTTAGGAATTCCCTGAGGAGAACTAATTATGTCGAACTGCTTGAGGAACACGTATACTAGCCAGCCCCGCATAGATACAGCTCAACACGGTCGGCATAGTTTTTCTGTCTCAGTCTTTACATACACACCACATTTGAATTCCGGTGGCCTGTCCCTTAGCTATATGCTTTGGCGCTGGAATTCTTAGGGCGGCTTGTAGGCTAGAAACAGAATCTAGATTTCGCCAGTCTAGTACACAATTCTTCCCATAGGGTCGGGTTCTTACTTGCTAGTTCGAACCTGACCACCCACACCACACACCACACTTTTAAATGTAAATAAGAAGACTATCTTCTAGCTTTGCATCTACACAGTAGCTTTTGTTAAGTAGGAATATTAGATACACAAAAGGTTAGTTAAAATATTTAGAATAGTTTAACTAGAACTTTAAAGTAGGGAGGGACCGTTAGAACCATTATAGAATGGTTTCTCTTAGGATACCTATGTATTACTGTTAGAGATAGTAGGAATAGTGACAGGTTTCTTATTTCATACTCATAATTTGATTTACCTACTATATAACGTTCTAAATATTATCCTTTTAAACTTAGTCTTCTCTAAAAATAATATTCAAATACTTACTGAGTATACTTACAAGTGTACAAACACTTCTAGAAGTCAGATGTAGAATCCGCTGCTCGCTGAATATAAGACAGTAGTTTGTCAATTTTGATATTGTTTAAATAGTTTTCTAAAAATAAAACAACTAGCTTTTCAGTCAACAGAGTTGATAGCAAATTTTAAATTATTGGTTGGTAGTTGCTAATCTTGAAGGTACATCAAGTATGATATAACTATTATGTGATGACACATTCATTGGACAATACAGAATCATAGTATTCTAGCAGATAATTTCTTACCATGAGGATAGAAAACCTGTTAGTATTTGTCCATGTTAAAAATAAAGTTATTGCAGAAAGTGATGCTTATTTGGTTGTCTGAGAGATTTTGTAGCTATGAACCTTTGCAATTTAAATAAATATTATCTAATTATTTTTGCTCAAGTAAGGAACTTATAATAGATTTTATCTACTGAAAGATTCAGACAGTAAATTAAACAATAAAGATGATAATAGAATCTATTTACCAAATAAATGATTGATGGTTCTTTGCTGAATAAAACAGAAGTATCTTATTAATTGGGTTCAAGTTCAACCAAATATTCCAAGTTAATAGAGAATGTTGTTTTGGATAAATTCATGTATTTATATATTTATTATATGCCAGACACACAGACAGACAATATGATAGTTTATTTTATATATTTATAAGGACATAGCCTTTTGTTCCAAACTAGAATCATTTTGAAAGTAATTCTATTAGCTTCAGAGATAACAAAAGCCTTCAATATTTAGGCAAAAGTAAATTTTTGTTTATTTTCACAGCGTCTTATAGATTCATTGATGACAGATACCTAGAATATTATTCTGAGAAGCCTGGAACACTCAGACGAACTATTGTTGATATATCTATGTAATTCTATTTCTAAACTCCACTCCTTAGATACAACTACTTGTTGTTTTGCAATTGATATTCTAAGACGCTTATAACGTAAACTTAGGTGCATTATTGAAGGCAGGTTGGGGGAGATCGTCCAACTGTCAATGGATGTTGATCTACGGTGTTCTCCGTCGTAGGTGTATAATACGAGGAAAGACATAAAAATTCACAACCTCAGAAAGTATTATCATTACGGAGATGACGGTAAAAAATCAAAACCACAAGCCGTTAAAGCGGGGAGCGAGCTTTCATCCAAAAGCCAACCTTTAAATGAACAAAATCTAGGTCTAGGTAAATTCTGACAGACTAAATCTTGGCTAATTTATATATTTATAATATCTTTATTTATCTTATTAATAAGTTTTGCAGGAAATGAAAGTAACCTCAATCATAACTTTTATTCAAACGAAAACCATCTTACCTTGCATCTTCTAATTACTAAAATCTGAAAATATATTTACTAAAAATTCACATAATGTTTCATATCTCCAAAACTAAAAGATTTTTTGGACTGAAATTATGTAAAAGTACTCTTAACACTATAGAAAATCTAAAAATAAATCACGGACTTCCTACCGTAAACTTCAAATTCTAAGACAAAAATAATTAAATAATAAAATCAGAGTGAAGTCGCGGGCGTTAGTATATAGACCACAATTTCGTGTTGCACATTTTTAGTAGGAAACTTTCTTCTTATAGTAGTGTTCATTTTGATATCTGAAATTAGAAATAAATAATTAACTTAAACTCAAGTCTTGAATTATCTTCTTGTCAGATATGAACAGTAAATTTAATTAAAACTTCAATGAAATACTTACAATAAGTTCACAAAGCTTAGGAACTACTTGTGCTGTTTTGGTAGAATCATAAGTTAGTATAGAAACATTAATTTCCAAGGTAAATGTTGATGTGGTCTGACTACATATTTAATCTGAAAACAAAGAAATCTTGAAATTAGATTCAGTTCTAAAGTTAAATACCAGTAGGATTTAATGCATTTTATATGTACAGATATCAAATAACTTGTCAAAAGTAATCAGTATGATTTGCAGTAGAATTTTGATAGTAAATTTTGAAGTAAACAAATCTTTCTTTGGATCATTAAAATTGAGGTTTTGCATAGAGTTTCAAAGTTTGTTGCTTGTATTCAAGTACCTTCATAGGTATAGTAAGTGATTATCGAATGGAAGTAACCTATTCTTGAGTAAATAATCCAATATAAGAGTAGATTCCATTGACAAAATTGAACTTAGTAAACATACCTTGTTTTAGGCGAAAAACTTAGAATCCCTCAAAGTTTGCTTCTCTGACTTTCATAGACATTTACTACACTTGTTTATGTTATATAGATTTTAGTTATCGGCTTTTGATTGAGAGAAAACTTTAAGAAAACATTGAAGAAGAGGTTCGGAGCGAATCGCGTAAAGCTGACATTTTTATTATAGTTTTAAATTGTTCCCTATTATTGCGATAGGCAGATAGGTAAGCGCCATGCCGCCAAGTTCAAGAGTGTCTGATTCTTAATTTGTAAAATTGTTGTCGTGTAGGATTCTTACGGAATAATGATATTATATTAATAGGAATAATTAAATAGTAAATTGATTCGTAGATAGTTACGGTTGATTATATGTTGTATTACTTATCGGAAACTAATAGACAAAATTAATACTTTAAGACTTAGCGTTGTTTAAAATAGGCGCGCAAACGGTTTGATCGTATTGGTTGAATCAGATCATATTATTTCTATGTACTGTTCGTTTTATAGTATAAGGAATCTTAGTTGAGTAGCGTAGTTAATAATTTAGACTTTGTTTCGTATTAGGTTTCCTTAACTTCCCAAGGAAAAGAATTTGCGGTATTGCGGTGCACGACATAAAGAAGGGTCTTACCGTAGGAGATAGATGATCACGCTGGCCATATATACTGATAGGTACATGTTTTTACAAGTAGGGAATTTTAATTTATTTAGTACGCGAAATACAGGGTCTTACTTTTACAACTTCAAAAAAAAAAAAATAGGTTAGCAGGTAGTTAAACATAAGTATAGATATGGATAGTGGGTTTACGTTTAGGACAATGCAGGGAGGGTTAGGACATTACATTTTGGTGCCGTGACCAGGATTTGTCGATTCATGTGTTACTACGGAACGAAATCATTGATATGATTTTGTGTTATTTCATTAAATTTTAATCATGTACCTGTTATTTTATTAGTTGTCTAAGAAGTGTGGTCATTTCATTATGATCACACATTTTGTTGCATGTGTAAAGGATCATTGGGAAGTTGAAGATAATAGGCAAAGTAATTTAGTTACATAAAACTCTTAAAGTCTAGGGGCTGTTCGATAATCTCATGTTTAAAACATAATTTTATTAATTTGAACTGTTAAGTTTACGGTATAGGTATAATTAAAAGGATATGTAGGTCATAATCATATTTTGTCTAAAGATTGTTATTCTGCGATTATCATTGGTTAAATAGTAAAAAGTTAGCCTACCGAAGTTAAGGGAATTTAAAACACTTATTGTTCAGATGCTATTGTTATCGAAATAAAATTATAGGTACGAAATATTTTGAAAAGATAAGGGATTCTTTAGATCAAAAGAACAGAAGGTATCTAGTTGTTCAATATTAGGGTTATCTATTTCGTTAGGTAAATCAGGTCGACATTTACAGAGGTAATGGTACACAGGTAAATAGTTTGAGAGGTATAGAGGTAATTTTGGTACGATCGGTAAATTGGTATCGGTATTATGGTAATGTATTAAAATTTGATGTTTATTCTCTTATCTTAATGTTAAAGAATATAATTCGCTATGTTTCAGAACTTAGAACTTAGAGTCAACCTCAGAAATTGATTGTATTGTACCAACACAATACCTAGCTGGACGTTACGAATATCATGGAGGAAAAGGGAGTTGCGAGACGCATCAACGTAGCAGGATCGACTAAGCTAGACTGAATACAGAGTGGTGATTTTTGTTAACGGAAATGGACTAGTTTACTGACCGAGTAGATATGGTATGAGACTGATAGAGTATGTTTCCCGTGGGGGTGGGATGTCGTTCCAAAGTAAAAACTAGCGTATGTCTTCATTACTATCAACATTAATATCTCAATACCAATTATCGTAAGAGTTCATGGGGTTTCATTTAACTGGAAAAGCTAGTAAGGTAACAGACAGACGGACGGTGAGGTAGACAGACGAAGTTGATGTTACATTTCTAATTTTACCGTGGTTCCAGTCGAGGGGCTGTAAACCTATAACAATATTCCTGAAATAATTTGTGAACTAATTAACGGAATTGAAGACATCGATTGGGCCGATTCTACTTGGTTAAACATAAGTAACACTAGTCTGACAAGCGACTTTGTTCATAAAATTGTTAACGATTTAGGAAATGTTTTGGTTGTTCGTTATGGAACACCTATTTTTGATATACGAATACTTACGTTTAAGTAGTAGGTCTGTCCAGTAGTGGAGGGCAGCAGCGTTTTATACCCTATTAGATTTAAGTTCTAATGTTTCTATAAGTACAAAATTGACGTGAACAGATTAGAATAAGTAGGTGGGTAAGGTAGTCAATTGTACTCTCCTAGTCTTCTAGATTGGAGTAAGTATTCGTTAAAATTAGTTATAAGCTATACAATAAGTACTTATTAGTACCTACGTACCTGTAAAAAAGGTAAAGGATTATTTTTGTTTGGAATCTTATCTTCTTCCTAATGTTTCGTCTTACAACTTGATGAGCCTGGCGTCAGAGTTTTTGAATATGAATAAACTAAATTATGGTAGATTTGACTGTGTTCGATAAATTGAAATGATCATTAGTTTTATGATCAATCATCTATAAAGTGATGCATTAGCTTTTAAGAAATTGTATCAACACGTTAAACATTAAAATGCCTATTTGTTTTAACCCGTCTTATTAATTATCTGTTTGATTAATATAAATTTTCAGTAAAAGAAGTCAAAGTAGTTTTTTTTAATTGTCTCCATGGACTGAGTAAAGATTCAAAAACATCATGGTATGGAAAGGAGTTTGAGGAATGAAGAAAGATAGATGAGTGAAAGGGTTTAACGGTTAATAGGAATGAGATTTAGATTTAAGTTTCTGTAAGAGAACATTTTGGAAGTTTTGATAATGTTAGAGGTATTTGATTCTTAACTCGAGTTCTATGGTTGATATATTTAGACTATTGATGCTTCAATTAAAGCAAAATAGAAAGTTTATACTAATAAAACTACTGATAGAGAAACCCTTTGGTCATTTAATTATAAAGTAATGGGGTTAGGAGGTTTAATTTTAAGGCATTTTTGCGCGTAATAATAATTTTATTAGGTAAACTTTTACATGAAGCGTAAAATATTGCAGTTGGCGAATGTGTATAATAATAAGTTATTTCTAGCTTTGTTTGGGGTGATTCGGGCTGCGAGGGCGCTACTTACTACGGAAATATTATTAATGTGTGTTTTGACCAAACGTATTTATATTGCAGACTTTCACTGGGGCTGTGAGGGCGCTACTTGCTACGTACAAGTTATGTTGACTGATTTAATTATTTCAGTGCAGATGCGTAAAATTTTGTTGCTCTGCGTAATTATTTTACATTTATGATAAAGCGTAAATTATTGCGTAAAGTTTTTCCGGTTAGTAAAATTAAGGTTCTTACTAATTGCAATTTGCGTAAATTATTTTGTGTTGCATGTTTGAATTACTTTCACATTTAATGTTTTGTGTGCCTGCCTATATTTTAAGTTCATAATTATTTCATTACAGATTATACAGGTTGGATTTATAGATTGAATTTGTATCATCTGGAAATATAAAATCATATTTTAAAATTTTAAATAGATAATTGCTTTGAAATTCATTATAGATAAGCAATCGACCTAAAGAAGTATTTTATCAGGTATTTGCAATAAGAATGCGAGAAATTAAAACTAACTTAGTAAGTCATAAATTAATTTAAAGTAAATTTTACTAGTGGTCAAAGTAGATTGTGGTCGTGATGTCACTTGAGTAACGAGGATCAGAGAAAGGTGCGCAATGAAAGGGGAATGAAAGAACGATGGATGTTTATTAGATATAAGAAGAAGATGTAAGAAGGGCTCTGGTAAATATCACAGCTTACCTACTTTGGCTACGAGATGTTGTGCTTCCTTTCGAAATATACACACACACACAACAATGAAAGTCATATGAAAATTAGAAGTTAGGCTTAGGACAGCATAGTCAATTCTGTGTTTAACAGATGTTTCAAATGATTTTCATACTCCACATGTAGCTAAATGCAGTATAGCATGGCTAAAAACTGTTCCACTACACTACACAGGCCTAAGGGCAAACTAAATTGTTAACTAAATGACTTGGCGTTGGGATCTGAATAGATTTGCCTTGATAAGTAATGCCTAGCAAGGAAACACAAAAAGGGTATCTGCATTGTGTTCGCAGGGATATTGATCCAAAAATTCTTGTTCCAAATCAGAAGAGTATTGATGGGAATTTTATTGATATTATTCTTCTAATACGTTGAGACCTAGCACAAGCTCAACGCCTTGCACACGGTGTGATTTAATCCAGTCGCTGCTTGATGGTCATCTTGGGGTTTGTCGAAAATTTTGGATTTCAATTTTGAGTCGTTGCTGTAACAATTTGGTCACTATACACACACACCACACATTTCACCTTTGAAGGGTTGGACAATATCTTTTTACATATTTGTGAAATTAATAATAAGGATTTGTTAAAATTCTCCATTCTTATTACCATTTAAGAATTTTAAAGGGGCTGAAATGTAACGGTACGCCTTCACAAATGTAAAGGGTTCCTTCCGTTTCACAAATATGCAATATTATTCTTTGAATTGGAAATACATTTATCTGATAAAGTACTTAGTTATATTTTAAACTTCGAATGGTTCAATCTAAGAAAATATTAAATTGTTTTCAATTTATGTACATGAAAAACATCTGAACCTTTGCTATGAAGAATGGGTAAGTATTGACATGGTCATAGAAATTCAATGATCACAACAAAGTTGCAGTATTCCTATGGTAAAGGGCATTAAATTGATAACAAACACAGATTCTTAGTAAACAGGCTTGATTTCATGACAAAGCAAGCTAATTCAAACTACACTCGATCAAAAATGATCATCTGAATAAATAAAGTATTGAAATACAATGTATATTTACATTAAAATTATAAAGGCTGTATATTTTAGAACCATTGCAACAAACACTTTGGTATGAGAATTTAAAAAGTAAAAGGATTTATCTTATGGAGGTAATCTGAGGAGGTATTAGTACTATCGTACTCTGTATCGTGAAATGTATGGAGAATGTCTTACAAGCAAAATTTAATCTTATTCTTAGTGCATACGGCTGAAGGTGGGTTGTAGGAAACTACCACATAGGACTATTTTAACACGCACAGGCACATTTCGGACGATATTCGATAACGAACCTTAGTTTCATAGTTATAAGGGTGATGATGGATTGCAGATAGCGAATTTCAAGAGCCGAGGGCCATGGATAGCACACATAGACATATTTTTAACACAACACATGCACATTTTTCGTTGATATTTAGAATATGATCCTTATCTAGAAGCAATAAGGTTGTAAATGTTCTGAAAGTTCATATTCCAGCAACTTAAAGACGAAAATGCCTTGTTTTATAGCAAATGTCAAACGATATTTGAAGTTGTTCGTTATTAGCATAGCCGTAAGGTTGAATATTGACTGAAAGTATTGAACTAGAGGATTTAAGGTCGAGAATCGAGTAATTTTTAGATGATTAAGCTAAAGATAATTCTTATTGTCATAATGATAAGATTGATAATGAGCTGAAGTAGCAAACTTGGACTGCTATAAGGGCGAGAATAGAGTAAATTTCGGATGATTATTTGAAGGTGAACTTTATCTACATAGTAATACTGTTGTATATTGACAGAAGGTCGAAAATATCAGAAAGCTAGAGTAAAATATCCTTTTGCCAAGCGACTTTTTATGAAAGTTGCAGAATTGAATCTTATGTATTGTGTGATATGGATGAAAATAGGAATAAAGACAGGTCGAGCGATGAAGTTAAGGTTCAAAATCCTCTGTTTTATATGGAATTAGCATAAGAATTTATGAAAATGAATTCTAACTTCAAAGTAGAGGATTGAAAATAGGATATCAAAGCTCACTTCTAATTCCTATATAAGCCCATACAAATGGTGATGAGGGGTTCTTTCTTCGGAGTCGCGTTGAGCGATCGCACGATTTTACACGTATAACTGGTATAGTTCTTTGTGATTTTGTATTGGGGTTTTACGATTAATTTTAGAGTCACCTTTTCTACATTTCAATTGTTTAATATTTCTTTTGGTCACAAGACTGGAGGGCGTTTGGCCTGGCTATTTGTATCTGTTTACGGTAGCTATGGTTGGATTAACTCTCAGGCATGAGGCTACAGGAGATAAGGGATATTAGAGTCATTTGTAGTTTGCGTGTAAATCTATGGAATAGGATGTATGAATTGTTTTTCGTAACCACTTCTTAATTCAATCATACATCTCATTCATATAGCTAATGAGGGTGCCATTATGGAATTGGGCACCTGGTCACGTCAGTGATTTTAGGAATTCCCTGAGGAGAACTAATCATGTCGAACTGCTTGAGGAACACGTATACTAGCCAGCCCCGCATAGATACAGCTCAACACGGTCGACATAATTTTTCTGTCTCAGTCTTTACATACACATCTCATTTGAATTCCGGTGGCCTGTCCCTTAGCTATATGCTTTGGCGCTGGAGTTCTTAGGGCGGCTTGTAGGCTAGAAACAGAATCTAGATTTCGCCAGTCTAGTACACAATTCTTCCCATAGGGTCGGGTTCTTACTTGCTAGTTCGAACCTGACCACCCACACCACACACCACACTTTTAAATGTAAATAAGAAGACTATCTTCTAGCTTTGCATCTACACAGTAGCTTTTGTTAAGTAGGAATTTAGGAACACAAAAGGTTAGTTAAAATCTTTAGAATAGTTTAACTAGAACTTTAAAGTAGGGAGGGACCGTTAGAACCATTATAGAATGGTTTCTCTTAGGATACTTATGTATTACTGATAGGCATAGTTGGAATAGTGTCAGGTTTCTTAATTCAAGCTAATAACTTGATTTACCTACAATATAACGTTCTAAACATTTTCCTTTTTAACCTTATTCTTCTCTAAAATAATATTCAAATACTTACTGTGTATACTTACAAGTGTACAAACACTACTCGAAGTCAGTTGTCTGTAGAACCCTCTGTTCGCTGAATACAAGACAGTAGTTTGTAATCTTTGATATTGAGTAAAATAAAGTTTTCTAAAATAAAACAACTAGCTTTTCAAACAACAGAGTTGATAGCATATTTTAATTATTGGTTGGTAGTTGCTAATCTTGAAGTACATCAAGTATGATTTATAACTATTATGTGATGACACATTCATTGGACAATACAGAATCATAGTATTCTAGCAGATAATTTCTTACCATGAGGATAGAAAACCTGTTAGTATTTGTCCATGCTAAAAAATAAAGTTATTGCAGAAAGTGATGCTTATTTGGTTGTCTGAGAGATTTTGTAACTATGAACCTTTGCAATTTAAATAAATATTATCTAATTACTTTTGCTCAAGTAAGGAACTTATAATAGATTTTATCTACTGAAAGATTCAGACAGTAAATTAAACAATAAAGATGATAATAGAATCTATTTACCAAATAAATGATTGATGGTTCTTTGCTGAATAAAACAGAAGTATCTTATTAATTGGGTTCAAGTTCAACCAAATATTCCAAGTTAATAGAGACTGTTGTTTTGGATAAATTCATACTATATTTATATATTTATTTTATGCCAGACACACAGACAGACAATATGATAGTATATTTTATATATTTATAAGGACATAGCCTTTTGTTCCAAACTAGAATCATTTTGAAGTAATTCTATTAGCTTCAGAGATAACAAAAGCCTTCAATATTTTGGCAAAAGTAAATTTTTGTTTATTTTCACAGCGTCTTATAGATTCATTGATGACAGATACCTAGAATTTTATTCTGAGAAGCCTGGAACACTCAGACGAACTATTGTTGATATATCTATGTAATTCTATTTCTAAACTCCACTCCTTAGATACAACTACTTGTTGTTTTGCGATTGATATTCTAAGACGCTTATAACGTAAACTTAGGTGCATTATTGAAGGCAGGTTGGGGGAGATTGTCCAACTGTCAATGGATGTTGATCTACGGTGTTCTCCGTCGTAGGTGTATAATACGAGGAAAGACATAAAAATTCACAACCTCAGAAAGTATTATCATTACGGAGATGACGGTAAAAAATCAAAACCACAAGCCGTTAAAGCGGGGTGCGAGCTTTCATCCAAAAGCCAACCTTTAAATGAACAAAATCTAGGTCTAGGTAGATTCTGACAGACAAAGTCTTGGCTAATTTATATATTTATATTATTTATTTATCTTATTAAAAGGTTTTGCAGGAAATGAAAGTAACCTCTATCATAACTTTTATTCAAACGAAAACCATCTTACCTTGTTTCTTCTAATTACTAAAAATTGTAAATATAATTATTTACTAAAAATTCACATAATGTTTCATATCTCCAAAACTAAAAGATTCTTTGGACTGAAATTATGTAAAAGTACTCTTAACACTATAGAGAACCTATAAAAAAATCACGGACTTCCTACCGTAAACTTCAAATTCTAAGACAAAAATAATTAAATAATAAAATCAGAGTAAAGTCGCGGGCGTTAGTATATAGTCCACATTTTCGTGTTGCACATTTTTAGTAGGAAACTTTCTTCTTATAGTAGCGTTCATTTTGATGTCTGAAATTAGAAATAAATAATTAACTTAAACTCAAGTCTTGTTTTATCTTCTTGTCAGATAAGAACAGTAAATTTAATTAAAACTTCAATGAAATACTTACAATAAGTTCACAAAGCTTAGAAACTACTTGTGCTGTTTTGGTAGAATCATAAGTTAATTATTTATTTCTAATTTCAGACATCAAAATGAACGCTACTATAAGAAGAAAGTTTCCTACTAAAAATGTGCAACACGAAAATGTGGACTATATACTAACGCCCGCGACTTTACTCTGATTTTATTATTTAATTATTTTTGTCTTAGAATTTGAAGTTTACGGTAGGAAGTCCGTGATTTTTTTATAGGTTCTCTATAGTGGCACCCCGCTTTAACGGCTTGTGGTTTTGATTTTTTACCGTCATCTCCGTAATGATAATACTTTCTGAGGTTGTGAATTTTTATGTCTTTCCTCGTATTATACACCTACGACGGAGAACACCGTAGAATCAACATCCATTGACAGTTGGACAATCTCCCCAACCTGCCTTCAATAATGCACCTAAGTTTACGTTATAAGCGTCTTAGAATATCAATCGCAAAACAACAAGTAGTTGTATCTAAGGAGTGGAGTTTAGAAATAGAATTACATAGATATATCAACAATAGTTCGTCTGAGTGTTCCAGGCTTCTCAGAATAAAATTCTAGGTATCTGTCATCAATGAATCTATAAGACGCTGTGAAAATAAACAAAAATTTACTTTTGCCAAAATATTGAAGGCTTTTGTTATCTCTGAAGCTAATAGAATTACTTCAAAATGATTCTAGTTTGGAACAAAAGGCTATGTCCTTATAAATATATAAAATATACTATCATATTGTCTGTCTGTGTGTCTGGCATAAAATAAATATATAAAATATAGTATGAATTTATCCAAAACAACAGTCTCTATTAACTTGGAATATTTGGTTGAACTTGAACCCAATTAATAAGATACTTCTGTTTTATTCAGCAAAGAACCATCAATCATTTATTTGGTAAATAGATTCTATTATCATCTTTATTGTTTAATTTACTGTCTGAATCTTTCAGTAGATAAAATCTATTATAAGTTCCTTACTTGAGCAAAAGTAATTAGATAATATTTATTTAAATTGCAAAGGTTCATAGTTACAAAATCTCTCAGACAACCAAATAAGCATCACTTTCTGCAATAACTTTATTTTTTAGCATGGACAAATACTAACAGGTTTTCTATCCTCATGGTAAGAAATTATCTGCTAGAATACTATGATTCTGTATTGTCCAATGAATGTGTCATCACATAATAGTTATAAATCATACTTGATGTACTTCAAGATTAGCAACTACCAACCAATAATTAAAATATGCTATCAACTCTGTTGTTTGAAAAGCTAGTTGTTTTATTTTAGAAAACTTTATTTTACTCAATATCAAAGATTACAAACTACTGTCTTGTATTCAGCGAACAGAGGGTTCTACAGACAACTGACTTCGAGTAGTGTTTGTACACTTGTAAGTATACACAGTAAGTATTTGAATATTATTTTAGAGAAGAATAAGGTTAAAAAGGAAAATGTTTAGAACGTTATATTGTAGGTAAATCAAGTTATTAGCTTGAATAAGAAACCTGACACTATTCCAACTATGCCTATCAGTAATACATAAGTATCCTAAGAGAAACCATTCTATAATGGTTCTAACGGTCCCTCCCTACTTTAAAGTTCTAGTTAAACTATTCTAAAGATTTTAACTAACCTTTTGTGTTCCTAAATTCCTACTTAACAAAAGCTACTGTGTAGATGCAAAGCTAGAAGATAGTCTTCTTATTTACATTTAAAAGTGTGGTGTGTGGTGTGGGTGGTCAGGTTCGAACTAGCAAGTAAGAACCCGACCCTATGGGAAGAATTGTGTACTAGACTGGCGAAATCTAGATTCTGTTTCTAGCCTACAAGCCGCCCTAAGAACTCCAGCGCCAAAGCATATAGCTAAGGGACAGGCCACCGGAATTCAAATGAGATGTGTATGTAAAGACTGAGACAGAAAAATTATGTCGACCGTGTTGAGCTGTATCTATGCGGGGCTGGCTAGTATACGTGTTCCTCAAGCAGTTCGACATGATTAGTTCTCCTCAGGGAATCCTAAATCACTGACGTGACCAGGTGCCCAATTCCATAATGGCACCCTCATTAGCTATATGAATGAGATGTATGATTGAATTAAGAAGTGGTTACGAAAAACAATTCATACATCCTATTCCATAGATTTACACGCAAACTACAAATGACTCTAATATCCCTTATCCGCCTCATGCCTGAGAGTTAATCCAACCATAGCTACCGTAAACAGATACAAATAGCCAGGCCAAACGCCCTCCAGTCTTGTGACCAAAAGAAATATTAAACAATTGAAATGTAGAAAAAGATGACTCTAAAATTAATCGTAAAAACCCCAATACAAAATCACAAAGAACTATACCAGTTATACGTGTAAAATCGTGCGGTCACTCAACGCGACTCCGAAGAAAGAACCCCTCATCACCGTTTGTATGGGCTTATATAGTAATTAGAAGTGAGCTTTGATATCCTGTTTTCAATCCTCTACTTTGAAGTTAGAATACATTTTCATAAATTCTTATGCTAATTCCATATAAAACAGAGGATTTTGAACCTTAACTTCATCGCTCGACCTGTCTTTATTACTATTTTCATCCATATCACACAATACATAAGATTCACTTCTGCAACTTTCATAAAAAGTCGCTTGGCAAAAGGATATTTACTTTAGCTTTCTGATATTTTCGACCTTCTGTCAATATACAACAGTATTACTATGTAGATAAAGTTCACCTTCAAATAATCATCCGAAATTTACTCTATTCTCGCCCTTATAGCAGTCCAAGTTTGCTACTTCAGCTCATTATCAATCTTATCACTATGACAATAAGAATTATCTTTAGCTTAATCATCTAAAAATTACTCGATTCTCGACCTTAAATCCTCTAGTTCAATACTTTCAGTCAATATTCAACCTTACGGCTATGCTAATAACGAACAACTTCAAATATCGTTTGACATTTGCTAAAAAGCCAAGGCATTTTCGTCTTTAAGTTGCTGGAATATGAACTTTCAGAACATTTATAACCTTATTGCTTCTAGATAAGGATCATATTCCAAAACTGATCAAAAATGCGCCTGTGTGTGTTAAAAATATGTCTATGTGTGCTATCCATGGAGCTCTTGAAATTCGCTACCTGCAATCCATCATCACCCTTATAACTATGACAATAAAGATCAATTCATAAACAATCTTATTACTATGAGAATAAGGTTCATTTCTAAATTGTCGCACCCCAACGAACTATATAAAAAAAAGTTTTGTCGTGCCTGTGCGTGTTAAAATAGTCCTATGTGGTTGTTTCCTACAACCCACCTTCAGCCGTATGCACTAGGAATAAGATTAAATTTTGCTTGTAAGACATTCTCCATACATTTCATGATACAGAGTACGATAGTACTAATACCTCCTCAGATTACCTCCATAAGATAAATCCTTTTACTTTTTAAATTCTCATACCAAAGTGTCCGCTGCAATGGTTGTAAAATATACAGCCTTTATAGTTTTTAATGTAAATATACATTGTATTTTCGATTGTATGATCGAGTGTAGTTTGAATTAGCTTGCTTTATCATGAAATCAAGCCTGTTTACTAAGATTCTGTGTTTGTTATCAAATTAATGCCCTTTTCCATAGGAATACTGCAACTTTGTTGTGATCATTGAATTTCTATGACCATGTCAATACTGTACATAAATTGAAGTGAATTTAATATTTTCTTAGATTGAACCATTCCAAGTTTAAAATATAAGTACTTTATCAGATAAATGTATTTCCAATTCAAAGAATAATATTGCATATTTGTGAAACGGACGAAACCCTTTACATTTGTGAAGGCGTACCGTTACATTTCAGCCCCTTTAAAATTCTTGAATGGTAATAAGAATGGAGAATTTTAACAAATCTTTAACTATTAATTTCACAAATATGTAAAAAGATATTGTTCAACCCTTCAAAGGTGAAATGTGTGGTGTGTGTGTATAGTGACCAAATTGTTACAGCAACGACTCAAAATTGAAATCTAAAATTTTTGACAAACCCCAAGATGACCATCAAGCAGCGACTGGATTAAATCACACCGTGTGCAAGGCGTTGAGCTTGTGCTAGGTCTCAACGTATTAGAAGAATAATATCAATAAAATTCCCATCAATACTCTTCTGATTTGGAACAAGAATTTTTGGATCAATATCCCTGCGAACACAATGCAGATACCCTTTTTGTGTTTCCTTGCTAGGCATTACTTATCAAGGCAAATCTATTCAGATTCCAACGTCAAGTCATGTAGTTAACAATTTAGTTTGCCCTTAGGCCTGTGTAGTGTAGTGGAACAGTTTTTAGCCATGCTATACTGCATTTAGCTACATGTGGAGTATGAAAATCATTTGAAACATCTGTTAAACACAGAATTGACTATGCTGTCCTAAGCCTAACTTCTAATTTTCATATGACTTTCATTGTTGTGTGTGTGTGTATATTTCGAAAGGAAGCACAACATCTCGTAGCCAAAGTAGGTAAGCTGTGATATTTACCAGAGCCCTTCTTACATCTTCTTCTTATATCTAATAAACATTCATCGTTCCTTCATTCCCCTTTCATTGCGCACCTTTCTCTGATCCTCGTTACTCAAGTGACATCACGACCACAATCTACTTTGACCACTAGTAAAATTTACTTTAAAATTTAATTTATGACTTACTAAGTTAGTTTTAATTTCTCGCATTCTTATTACAAATACCTGATAAAACACTTAGTCGATTGCTTATCGATAATGAATTTCAAAGCAATTATCAATTTAAAATATGATTTTATATTTCCAGATGATACAAATTCAATCTATGAATCCAACCTGTGTAATGAAATAATTATGAACTTAAAATATATAGGCAGGCACACAAAACATTAAATGAGAAAGTAATTCAAACATGCAACACAAAATAATTTACGCAAATTGCAATTAGTAAGAACCTTAATTTTACTAACCGGAAAAACTTTACGCAATAATCTACGCTTTATCATAAATGTAAAATAATTACGCAGAGCAACAAAATTTTACGCATCTGCACTGAAATAAATAAATGAGTCAACATAACATGTACGTAGCAAGTAGCGCCCTCACAGCCCCAGTGAAAGTCTGCAATATAAATACGTTTGGTCAAAACACACATTAATAATATTTCCGTAGTAAGTAGCGCCCTTGCAGCCCGAATCACCCCAAACAAAGCTAGAAATAACTTATTATTATACACATTCGCCAACTGCAATATTTTACGCTTCAATAGCTTACCTAATAAAAATTTTATTACGCGCAAAAATGCCTTAAAACTAAACTTCCTAACCCCATTACTTTATAATTAAATGACCAAAGGGTTTCTCTATCAGTAGTTTTATTAGTATAAACTTTCTATTTTGCTTTAATTGAAGCATCAATAGTCTAAATATATCAACCATAGAACTCGAGTTAAGAATCAAATACCTCTAACATTATCAAAACTTTCAAAATGTTCTCTTACAGAAACTTAAATCTAAATCTCATTCCTATTAACCGTTAAACCCTTTCACTCATCTATCTTTCTTCATTCCTCAAACTCCTTTCCATACCATGATGTTTTTGAATCTTTACTCAGACCATGGAGACAATTAAAAAAAACTACTTTGACTTCTTTTACTGAAAATTTATATTAATCAAACAGATAATTAATAAGACGGGTTAAAACAAATAGGCATTTTAATGTTTAACGTGTTGATACAATTTCTTAAAAGCTAATGCATCACTTTATAGATGATTGATCATAAAACTAATGATCATTTTAATTTTTCGAACACAGTCAAATCTACCATAATTTAGTTTATTCATATTCAAAAACTCTGACATCAGGGCTCATCAAGTTGTAAGACGAAACATTTAGAAGGAGAAGTTAAGTATATTCCAAACAAAAATAATCCTTTACCTTTTTTACCGGTACGTAGGTACTAATAAGTACCTACTTATTGTATAGCTTATAACTAATTTTAACGAATACTTACTCCGTCTCCGATCTAGAAGACTAGGAGAGTACAATTGACTACCTTACCCACCTACTTATCCTAATTTGTTCACGTCAATTTTGTACTTATAGAAACATTAGAACTTAAATCTAGTAGGGTATAAAACGCTGCTGCCCTCCACTACTGGACAGACCTACTACCTAAACGTAAGTATTCGAATATCAAAAATAGGTGTTCCTCGAACAACCAAACATTTCGTAAATCGTTAACAATTTTACGAACAAAGTCACTTGTCAGACTAGTGTTACTTATGTTTAACCAAGTAGAATCGGTCAAATCGATGTCTTCAATTCCGTTAGTTAGTTTACAAATTATTTCAGGAATATTGTTATAGGTTTACAGCAGCCCCTCGACTGGAACCATGGTAAAATTAAAAATGTAACATCAACTCCGTCTGTCTACCTCACCGTCCGTCCGTCTGTTACTCTTTCTAGCTTTTCCAGTTAAATGAAACCGCATGAACTCATACGAAAAGACGTATGATAATTGGTATTGAGATATATAATGTTGATAGTAAAGAAGACATACGCTAGTTTTTACTTTGGAACGACATCCCACCCCCACGGGAAACATACTCTATCAGTCTCATACCATATCTACTCTGTCAGTAAACCAGTCCATTTCCGTTAACAAAAATCTCCACTCTGTATTCAGTCTAGCTTAGACGATCCTGCTACGTTGATGCGTCTCGCAACTCCCTTTTCCTCTATGATACTTGTAACATCCAGCTAGGTATTGTGTTGGTACAATACAATCAATATCTGAGGTCGACTCTAAGTTCTAAGTTCTGAAACATAGCGAAATATATTCTTTAATTTTAAGATAAGAGAATAAACATCAAATTTTAATACATTACCATAATACCGATACCAATTTACCGATCGTACCGAAATTACCTCTATACCTCTCAAACTATTTACCTGTGTACCATTACCTCTGTAAATGTCGACCTGATTTACCTAAAGAAATAGATAACCCTAATATTGGACAACTAGCTAGGCACCTTCTGTTCTTTTGTTCTAAGATAAGAACCCCTTATCTTTTTAAACTATTTCGTACCTATAATTTTTATTTCGATAACAATAGCATCTGAACAATAAGTGTTTTAAATTCCCTTAACTTCGGTAGGCTAACTTTTTACTATTTAACCAATGATAATCGCAGAATAACAATCTTTAGACAAAATATGATTATGACCTATATATTTTTTCAATTATTATACCTTTACCGTAAATGAAATTATGTTTTAAACATGAGATAATCGAACAGCCCCTAGACTTTAAGAGTTTTATGTAACTAAATTACTTTGCCTATTATCTTCAACTTCCCAATGATCCTTTACACATGCAACAAAATGTGTGATCATAATGAAATGACCACACTTCTTAGACAACTAATAAAATAACGGGTACATGATTAAAATTTTAATGAACATTATCATACTCAATGATTTCGTTCCGTAGTAACACATGAATCGACAAATCCTGGTCACGGCACCAAAATGTAATGTCCTACCCCTATCTGCATTGTCCTAAACGTAAACCTACTAACTATATCTATACTTATGTTTACCTACCTGCTAACCTATTTTTGTTTTTTTTTTGAAGTTGTAAAAGTAAGACCCTGTATTTCGCGTACTAAATAAATAAAAATTCCCTACTTGTAAAAACATGTACCTATCAGTATATATGGCCAGCGTGATCATCTATCTCCTACGGTAAGACCCTTCTTTACGTCATGCACCGCAATACCGCAAATTCTTTTCCTTGGGAAGTTAAAGAAACCTAATACGAAACAAAGCCTAAATTATTTACTACGCTACTCAACTAAGATACCTTATACTATAAAACGAACAGTACATAGTACCTAATATGATCTGGATCAACCAATACGATCAAACCGTTTGCGCGCTTATTTTAAAACATCGCTAAATCGTAAAGTATTAATTTTGTCTATTAGGTTCCGATAAGCAATACAACATATAATCAACCGTTACTATCTTCGAATCAATTAACTATTCAATTATTTCTATTAATATAATATCATTATTCCATAAGAATCCTACACGACAACAATTTTACAAATTGAGAATCAGACACTCTTGAACTTGGCGGCATGCCGCTTACCTAACTGCCTATCGCAATAATAGGGTACAATTTAAAACTATATTAAAAATGTCGGTTTACGAGATTCGCTCCGAACCTCTTTTTCAATGTTTTCTTAGTTTTATCTCAATCAAAAGCAGATAACTAAAATCTAGATAACATAAACAAGTGCAGTAAACGTCTACGAAAGTCGGAGAAGCAAACTTTATGGAATTCTAAGTTTATCGCATAAAACAAGGTATGTTTACTTAGTTCAATTTTGTCAATGGAATCTACTCTTATATTGGATTATTTACTCAAGAAAAGGTTACTTCCATTCGATAACACTTACTATACCTATGAAGGTACTTGAATAACAAGCAACAAGCTTTGAAACTCTATGCAAAACCTCAATTTTAATGATCCAGAGAAAGATTTGTTTACTTCAAAACTTACTATCAAAATTCTACTGCAAATCGCACTGATTTCTTTTAACTAATTATTTGATATCTGTACATATAAAATGCATTAAATCCTACTAGTATTTAACTATAGAACTGAATCTAATCTCAAGATTTCTTTGTTTTCAGATTAAAGATGTAATCAGAACACATCAACATTGACCTTAGAAATTAATGTTTATATTCTAACTTATGATTCTACCAAAACAGCACAAGTAGTTTCCCTAAGCTGTTGTGAACTTATTGTAAGTATTTCATTGAAGTTTTAATTAAATTTACTGTTCATATCTGACAAGATGATAAAACAAGACTTAGTTTAAGTTAATTATTTATTTCTAATTTCAGACATCAAAATGAACACTACTATAAGAAGAAAGTTTCCTACTAAAAATGTGCAACACGAAATTGTGGTCTATATACTAACACCCGCGACTTCACTCTGATTTTATTATTTAATTATTTTTGTCTTAGAATTTGAAGTTTACGGTAGGAAGTCCGTGATTTATTTTTAGATTTTCTATAGTGTTAAGAGTACTTTTACATAATTTCAGTCCAAAAAATCTTTTAGTTTTGGAGATATGAAACATTATGTGAATTTTTGGTAAATATATTTTCAGATTTTAGTAATTAGAAGATGCAAGGTAAGATGGTTTTCGTTTGAATAAAAGTTATGATTGAGGTTACTTTCATTTCCTGCAAAACTTATTAATAAGATAAATAAATAATATAAATATGTAAATTAGCCTAGACTTTGTCTGTCAGAATCTACCTAGACCTAGATTTTGTTCATTTAAAGGTTGGCTTTTGGATGAAAGCTCGCTCCCCGCTTTAACGGCTTGTGGTTTTGATTTTTTACCGTCATCTCCGTAATGATAATACTTTCTGAGGTTGTGAATTTTTATGTCTTTCCTCGTATTATACACCTACGACGGAGAACACCGTAGATCAACATCCATTGACAGTTGGACAATCTCCCCCAACCTGCCTTCAATAATGCACCTAAGTTTACGTTATAAGCGTCTTAGAATATCAATCGCAAAACAACAAGTAGGTAGTTGTATCTAAGGAGTGGAGTTTAGAAATAGAATTACATAGATATATCAACAATAGTTCGTCTGAGTGTTCCAGGCTTCTCAGAATAAAATTCTAGGTATCTGTCATCAATGAATCTATAAGACGCTGTGAAAATAAACAAAAATTTACTTTTGCCAAAATATTGAAGGCTTTTGTTATCTCTGAAGCTAATAGAATTACTTTCAAAATGATTCTAGTTTGGAACAAAAGGCTATGTCCTTATAAATATATAAAATAAACTATCATATTGTCTGTCTGTGTGTCTGGCATATAATAAATATATAAATATATGAATTTATCCAAAACAACATTCTCTATTAACTTGGAATATTTGGTTGAACTCAATCAATAAAGTACTACTATTTTATTCAGCAAAGAACAACAATTATTTATTTTGTGAATAGATTCTATTAACATATTACTTCTATAATGGATAATTTACTGTCTGAATCTTACAGTAATATAGAATCTATTATAAGTTCCTTACTTGAACAAAAGTAATTTAATATTATTTATTTAACTTGCAAAAGTTCATAGTTACAAAATCTCTCAGATAACCAAATAAGCATCACTTTCTGCAATAACTTTATTTTTTAGCATGGACAAATACTAACAGTTTTTCTATCCTCATGGCAAAAGTTCATAGTTACAAAATCTCTCAGATAACCAAATAAGCATCACTTTCTGCAATAACTTTATTTTTTAGCATGGACAAATACTAACAGTTTTTCTATCCTCATGGCAAAAGTTCATAGTTACAAAATCTCTCAGATAACCAAATAAGCATCACTTTCTGCAATAACTTTATTTTTTAGCATGGACAAATACTAACAGTTTTTCTATCCTCATGGTAAGAAATTATCTGCTAGAATACTATGATTCTGTATTGTCCAATGAATGTGTCATCACATAATAGTTATATCATACTTGATGTACCTTCAAGATTAGCAACTACTAACCAATAATTTAAAATTTGCTATCAACTCTGTTGACTGAAAAGCTAGTTGTTTTATTTTAGAAAACTTATTTTACTCAATATCAAAATTTACAAACTAATGTCTTACTATCAGCGAGCAACGGGTTCTACAGACAACTGTCTTCGAGTAGTGTTTGTACACTTGTAAGTAAACTCAGTAAGTATTTGAATATTATTTTAGAGAAGAATAAGGTTAAAAAGGAAAATGTTTAGAACGTTATATTGTACTTAGGTAAATCAAGTTATGAGCTTGAATTAAGAAACCTGACACTATTCCAACTATGCCTATCAGTAATACATAAGTATCCTAAGAGAAACCATTCTATAATGGTTCTAACGGTCCCTCCCTACTTTAAAGTTCTAGTTAAACTATCCTAAAGATTTTAACTAACCTTTTGTGTTCCTAAATTCCTACTTAACAAAAGCTACTGTGTAGATGCAAAGCTAGAAGATAGTCTTCTTATTTACATTTAAAAGTGTGGTGTGTGGTGTGGGTGGTCAGGTTCGAACTAGCAAGTAAGAACCCGACCCTATGGGAAGAATTGTGTACTAGATTGGCGAAATCTAGATTCTGTTTCTAGCCTACAAGCCGCCCTAAGAATTCCAGCGCCAAAGCATATAGCTAAGGGACAGGCCACCGGAATTCAAATGAGATGTGTATGTAAAGACTGAGACAGAAAAATTATGTCGACCGTGTTGAGCTGTATCTATGCGGGGCTGGCTAGTATACGTGTTCCTCAAGCAGTTCGACATGATTAGTTCTCCTCAGGGAATTCCTAAAATCACTGACGTGACCAGGTGCCCAATTCCATAATGGCACCCTCATTAGCTATATGAATGAGATGTATGATTGAATTAAGAAGTGGTTACGAAAAACAATTCATACATCCTATTCCATAGATTTACACGCAAACTACAAAAGACTCTAATATCCCCTATCTCCTGTAGCCTCATGCCTGAGAGTTAATCCAACCATAGCTACCGTAAACAGATACAAATAGCCAGGCCAAACGCCCTCCAGTCTTGTGACCAAAAGAAATATTAAACAATTGAAATGTAGAAAAAGATGACTCTAAAATTAATCGTAAAAACCCCAATACAAAATCACAAAGAACTATACCAGTTATACGTGTAAAATCGTGCGGTCACTCAACGCGACTCCGAAGAAAGAACCCCTCATCACCGTTTGTATGGGCTTATATAGTAATTAGAAGTGAGCTTTGATATCCTGTTTTCAATCCTCTACTTTGAAGTTAGAATACATTTTCATAAATTCTTATGCTAATTCCATATAAAACAGAGGATTTTGAACCTTAACTTCATCGCTCGACCTGTCTTTATTACTATTTTCATCCATATCACACAATACATAAGATTCACTTCTGCAACTTTCATAAAAAGTCGCTTGGCAAAAGGATACTTTAGCTTTCTGATATTTTCGACCTTCTGTCAATATACAACAGTATTACTATGTAGATAAAGTTCACCTTCAAATAATCATCCGAAATTTACTCTATTCTCGCCCTTATAGCAGTCCAAGTTTGCTACTTCAGCTCATTATCAATCTTATCACTATGACAATAAGAATTATCTTTAGCTTAATCATCTAAAAATTACTCGATTCTCGACCTTAAATCCTCTAGTTCAATACTTTCAGTCAATATTCAACCTTACGGCTATGCTAATAACGAACAACTTCAAATATCGTTTGACATTTGCTAAAAAGCCAAGGCATTTTCGTCTTTAAGTTGCTGGAATATGAACTTTCAGAACATTTATAACCTTATTGCTTCTAGATAAGGATCATATTCCAAAACTGATCAAAAATGCGCCTGTGTGTGTTAAAAATATGTCTATGTGTGCTATCCATGGAGCTCTTGAAATTCGCTACCTGCAATCCATCATCACCCTTATAACTATGACAATAAAGATCAATTCATAAACAATCTTATTACTATGAGAATAAGGTTCATTTCTAAATTGTCGCACCCCAACGAACTATATAAAAAAAAGTTTTGTCGTGCCTGTGCGTGTTAAAATAGTCCTATGTGGTTGTTTCCTACAACCCACCTTCAGCCGTATGCACTAGGAATAAGATTAAATTTTGCTTGTAAGACATTCTCCATACATTTCATGATACAGAGTACGATAGTACTAATACCTCCTCAGATTACCTCCATAAGATAAATCCTTTTACTTTTTAAATTCTCATACCAAAGTGTCCGCTGCAATGGTTGTAAAATATACAGCCTTTATAGTTTTTAATGTAAATATACATTGTATTTTCGATTGTATGATCGAGTGTAGTTTGAATTAGCTTGCTTTATCATGAAATCAAGCCTGTTTACTAAGATTCTGTGTTTGTTATCAAATTAATGCCCTTTTCCATAGGAATACTGCAACTTTGTTGTGATCATTGAATTTCTATGACCATGTCAATACTGTACATAAATTGAAGTGAATTTAATATTTTCTTAGATTGAACCATTCCAAGTTTAAAATATAAGTACTTTATCAGATAAATGTATTTCCAATTCAAAGAATAATATTGCATATTTGTGAAACGGACGAAACCCTTTACATTTGTGAAGGCGTACCGTTACAACATACCACACATAAAAAAAATAAAAAAAAAATTATTTCATTTTATTGCCTTCCGATGCACGGAAATGCTCGAGTTGTATACAGCTACCGGTCACCCATCCACGGCCTGGCCACGGCGATGGTTGCTTAACATTCGTTATCGGAATGAATTAGCACTAATAAACCATTTGACCACGAGCTCTTCAGAATCAGAACCGGCACCAATAGCAAAATTAAATCCAATTATGTGAAACTATTAAAAGGATGTGACTTAAATGATCCTCTTTAAATTACCTCAAATAGTGCTATAATAACTAGTACCTACTTCATTTATTTTAATGCAAATGATGTGGCTTTATTTCAAAATGGCTACGCTCAAAGTAAAATATATTTTGTTAATTAAGTAGTGGTTATTTTGTATGCTTACATACGATTTAATGAAGCTTTTGTATTTAGTCGGATTATCGAAATTATTGCTCATTTATACGTGGAATTGTGCGGGCAAGCAAATATAGTCGTTAAACATTGAAAGTATAACAGCAACATATTAATAGCTCACATGTTTACATTCTTCAGTAGATATTTATGGGAGTGATAGAAAAACATAGAGTATTCCAACTGCCCTTCCTTCCAAACACGAAAAGTCAGTAAAAAGGATTCGAGGGTTAATAATTGTATTGTAATTAAAGTGATGGGCTGACAACCTGTCACTATAGCGATACACATTACAATCTAAAATTGCCCTCAATATTCGTCAGACGTAGCAAAGGCGCCTTTCACTAGGCGTTTTATGCTTTGCCTAACCCTTAAGGGAAAAAAGCGTGACTTATAGCTATGTTTACGCATTTACATTTATATTCATGTAAGTTTTACAAAACCTTTTGTCTTACGTATTCTTGAAATCAGAACAAATCGCAGTGTGATCCTAAATGGATCCTGCGTCCGCACTCTAGCCAGGCCCGGATTTTGCTTTGGTCACTCTATATTTCGCATTGGTCACTATCTAGTACTATTATATATTCTGTGTCACTATGAGTAAGGGCCCTGTGATCCGTCTAGCTAGTACCTACCAAAATAAGACACATAACACCAATAATTTAGCTTGATTTGGATTGAAATTATTATGAAACATGTAGGTAAATATAGAAATGCTTATAAGTAAATCGCATTTGTTTTGATATCTTGAGTTGATTGTTCCACTATTGACTCTAGATGTCCTTTTAGTTGTTATTTTCACTTCTAAGGTTTTACTAACTAGTTGGACTTTCAAAACTAGAACATCTTTTACTATTCTCTAAACTAAACTGAAATTATTTACAAATAAAACATAGAATGTGCCAGCTGCATCTACACCCGGTCCGGGCATGCTGTAAAAATCAGCTAAGGGATTCGAGGGTTTCGGTATTGTAATTTAGGCGTTGGGCTGATAACCTGTCACTATAGCAATTTACAGATCTATCAGGAATAACCCTCAAAACTTGTCAGATGTGGCGGAACGACCATTGATTAGGTCGTTTACGCTCTGCCTACCCCATTAGGGATAAAGGCGTGAATATATGTATGTCATATTTTTCTGTTGCCTTTTGTATTGATGAATAAACGTTTATCTTATCTTATGTATGTATGTATTGACAATTTTAATTTTCATCTTGCTCAAAATTCTGAGAAGTAATATTAATAAGGTATCCATATCACAGTCCTAGGGCCCCATCTTTCTAAATAGGGCCTCAAACAGCTGAACAGACGGCCCAGGTCGTGGACGGTCTAGCGTTCTTCCTCTTCCTGGAGTATGTTCGTCGGACTGTGAAATGTCCTTTGTGGAGTATGAAATTATCCTGCACATGGATATTATAAGGGCATTTTATTACACAGCGAAGGAAATTATTATCTAGAGTTATCATGTTTACCTACTACCCACTATGAGCACTATTTATCGACTGCCTGACCTGATGGTCATAGCTGTAAGCTTGCAATCTTGAGGTAGCGGGGTTTGATTCCAACCTTTATCAAAATTTATGACGTTGTAATAGATTGATTCTAGTTTGGTTAGAGTATTTCAGCAGAATATCCAATTTTTAATTAAGACGGTTGAATTATTAAAAATCTCTTGTATTTTGTAGGATACGTTTTAGTTTCGGGTTTTAGTGGTCGCCAGGTCACCACCGCAAACTTTGCCAGAGGTTTATTTTGGGCAGATTACGAAAACTATGAACATAACTAAGATTCATCTTTTTTTTGTGGGCTTGACAATCCTCAATATAGATGAAGAAACGAGTATATAGTTAACCATCATACAAAGTTGGTAGGTACTTATCCGTAAATCTTGGAATAAAAAGTAAGTACAAACAATAAAATACAAGTTTAAGCAGCATACAAACAAGAAGCAAAGCAGCGCGCAATAATCGTTCTTCTAAACTGCGTTTGAACAACCACGCGTTTATTTTTATGAACGAACAATATTAGTACAATCTATGTTTTCCGATGTTACCGAGTAGGGTGACCATTTATACAACTATAATAGATACTAAAGCTCCACCAAAGATATAAATGTCCACTAGGACACATGCCTCCCTATTGGATGGTATTTGCCATAATCATTACCCTTGACAGGCGGTTTAGCAAATCTAGTGCAAGATAAGGCCACGCCCATCTTAATTCCTTGGGCTGGCGGAGTAGTATTATTAAACTCTTTTAGGACCCCCACTTAAAGGAAACTTTTATAGAACTTTCAGAAAAACCATGTATTCTTGTAACGACGTAGGCAAATACACGTTGGCTCATCGCCTATTTAATATCGAAACCGTTAGCTAAAATATTATATTATTTGCTTTGATTTCTTTGCCGAATCTCTGGAAATCATTTGGCTTTAACACTATGCCCGGGGTAAGAATTAGCTGGTACAATTTATGTTTAACAAAAATAATATCACATTTGTGGGTTGCCCGTGGGAATCGAACCTACAACCTTCGGATCGAGAGCCCAAGGCAGGGCTCAGACTAAATACTATACGGGCCACACATGCCAATGTTTGAAAATTAGTTTCACACGATCCTAACTCATGGTCACCCTGTTTCCCCGGAGGCTTCGTTGGTTTGCAGTGTCAGTGTTATTATTATTTATTGCAACCTCGGGACTCAAACGCGGTACTCCGACCCCATACTTGAATGTTCTATGCTATACCAACGATGCTACACGCGTACCTACCAACTTCCGTGATTCCTTACCACTTTTGCACTCTTTCATATGTGAGACACGGTTTTGAATGTATTTTTTTCTCATAAGATTTTCGTTTGAGATGAAACTGTGAAGATTTTGAACTTGGTGCTTGCAAATACTGTATCTGTGTAGTGTGTATCAAAACATGCAATCTTTTTATTCTATGTTTATACTTTTTCTATTAATCTAATGACGTAATAGTAATCATACTTATTTGACATTTGCTTCACTTCTTGCAAACATAGTGAATCCCTGCGGACAGTTATATTGGTAGCAATTCGTGGTTGCAAAATAGGCGACTTAACTAATATAAGTCCGTACCTGTCACTTTCTATCATGAGAGAACAGAACGGGATGGCAATAATTTTAGTTGAGATTTAGTTAAGTCGTGATGGTTGCGAATCGGGCTCATCATCATTTATTTTTAGTTAGGCTTGTCACGAGCCTACAGATGGATATTTTGATTATAATCGGAGACGTGATTCAATCATTGGATTTGGGAAACAAAAAAAACAAATTGCTGACCACGCATTAGTATTCATGATGAGAGAGAGGTAGAAGAATTACAAACAGCCTGTGCCCTATTCTTTCTGCTCTAAAACGACGCCAAAGACGTAGTGGATCAAAGCTCTTGACTCCAGTCTAGGTCGGAAGCGACAGAGATGAAGTCGCGATGGAGCGAGCTCACCCAGAAGATGCCTGTTCCTTCTAACTTTGAAGTGTTGGGGGTTGTATGCATTCGGAAACATAGACGCAGGTAGAGAGCTTCACTTTTTTGCCATATTCCACTGGATTCACAGTTTTAGCCACAGTTTGTGATCAAGGGGCAACAAATGTGAGTGCCATAAATTACATGATAAATGAGACTTGAGAAAAATACTTAAGACCAAACAAAAAATGAAAACATACTATGTTTGAAGTGGATGGAAAGGAAGTAAAACTACCTTTATATGATCAACACTTTGAAAAACACGACCTTTTGCGTTTCATGCGCTTCAAATCCGTTTATACGATTCCGAAATACAGTTCGCATATATTTGTCACGCGCCATATCTCTCTATAGGACTGAAGGATTGATTTATTAGCCTGATCTCGGCGTCCAGCAATACGCAATAAATCTTCTATAGGACTATAAAGTGATATGAACCATAACGGACATGTCTAGTCCAGCAGCTAAACTCTACTCGTAGCTCGTCGTTGTCTATAATAAATCTTAGGCCCGTATTTATAATCAGCTCTCAAGAGTGACAGCGAGTTTGAGTTCGTATCAGAAATGTCATTCCAGTACAAAATTACCTGTCAAATCCGCACTCAATATTGCTCTCAATCTTGAGATCGCTTTATAAATACGAGCCTTAATACTGGGAAGTTTGTAAACCAAACTTTTCCTTTCAATAATTTTTATGTAATAGGCACAAATAAAGCAAATTAATTGTTTAGGCATATAAACTAAGAGCTTTCCGTATCCAATCCGATTTGGCCTTCCTAGTACTTAATTTTATGACAGCTTGTGTAGGTACCTATCCATATTTTTTTCGTATGGTTTTTTTTCTGGATATGAATTGAATATGGATAAGTACACAAGCGCCCTAAGTTGTTGTTGGCTTTATAAAACTACATGCGAAAAAATCATGCGAAAGACATTGAAAAACATTCACATTCGTACCTATTTCTCTCTAGACAGAAGCAAATCGTTATTCTTTTTTTTTTAACCGAAGAAAAAGGTATCGGTCCATTCACAGGTCCATTATATTTTAAGTAGGTACAAAGGGACCTTAGTAGGTCACGTAGTCAAAACATGCGTGACATTCTATTTAATATCAGACCCAATTGGACCCGTATTACGAAAGGGTTAGGCTTCAGTATTTCAATCAAACATACTAAAACTTAAATCCCGAAATGAATATTAAAATTTGGAGAATATACAGGTGACTTAACTAAATAAAACAAAGTTAATTGTATAATTATGGTCTTGTTTAGTTCTTCTTGGTTTCGAGTCGATCGACCGGATAAACCCTAGTGTCAGAGTTTATAAACTGCCTAATAGCACAGCTAATAGGCCTCTGACATGGTTTGTGATGAGGACCGACGGCTTAACGAGCCCTCCGAAGCACGGGATCCTTTTTCTTTTCAGACAACCAGGTGATTCAGCATGCAATGTCCTGGCCAAACTAGGGAAAATCTCACAAAGTGATAAATTAACAAATCAACTTTGGGAATCGAACCCACGATTCCGGATCGAGAGTCCATGGCACAGACCACTAGTCTACGGAGGCAGTTTAGGTAGATAATTAACAAAAGCTTTATTGAGGCATTTTATTCAATTTAAGAAATGACCACTTGATTGAGTTAAGCTACGGAGTATTCACATTGTATGTTTGCTTTGTGATCCACATCCGGTTTTTTACACCGATTAGACAAGTCAAGTATGAGAATCTGTAAGGTACATAGTTCTCAATTCTGGAAATGTTTCCAACCAGGTTGAAATTCGACAACAGTTTTACGTTTATGGGTTACCATAAATTTTGTGAGAAATGTCGAATTTACGTAGAAGTGGCTGAATTCACGGCGGATTACCAACGACGAAATAACATTATTGAGGCGCAATTCGTAAATCGGGGTAGGTAATGCCACTTATAGTACCTATTCCAAATACCGGGTGTAAGAAACAGCGTCCAACAAATTAATAGGTGTTGCTCAGTCAACGACACTGAACAACTTTCATCAAGAAATTCTTTCAGGAAGTGAAAAAAAAATTGACTTTTACATACAAATTGTCTGATCGAGGTAGACATTTTGTATGGAAAAGCAAAAAAATATCTCTTCCTGAAAGAATTTCCTGGCGAAAGTTGTTCAGTGTCGTTGACTGAGCAACCCCTATCAGTTTGTGGGACGCTGTCCCTTACACCCCGTGCGTACAAGCTTCAAGTTAACACAAACATACAATCACGTCTTCTAGCGGGGTAGACAGAGTATCAACATGGGATTGAGTATTGCTGTAGTAACGGGTCCGCTTAGGTATAGCTAGTACTATTATATATTCTGTGGTTGTAGGTATATTGGTATACTCAACTTTAACAGTGTAGGACTTTACATTTTTTTTTTCGTGTTTGGCAATCGTCAACCCAGATTTGGGGACACTTCTGCCAGTGTCGAGTGTAGAACAGAAACTATTTACAAGACTTTAAATCGTTTAGCCAAGAAAACAGGCAATATACCAACTTTACCAAAGTTGTCAAATTAAGGAAGAAGCGTCGCGTATTTTAGGCTCCGTGCGTAACAAAACATTAGCTTTAGCAGGGAATATTCCATTCAACAAACAAGCAGGTTTAATTAAGGCGACGACCGGATGTTTCATAGCCTTCATTCCGAGAATCGTATTACAAAAGATGTTTTCGTATAAAATACCTTAACTCCCTTTTTATTAAAAAGTTCTGTCTACATATTGGGACCAATCTGACTGATTCTGAATTTGATAATGGAGGTCAGAAGGTCAGAAGTACCAAAGTAATTTTTTTCAGCAGGGTATTTTTCCAACTAAGTATTTCTAGTTTCTGTTTATCCTATCCTACTAATATTATAAATGCGACTGTTTGTTGCTCAATCAATCACGCTTCAACCACAGGGATCACTGGTCGGGATGAAACTTGGCACACAAATAGGTAAGATACTGAAATAGGACATAGGCTACTATTCAGTGCTGGAAAACCTTAATTTCCACGAGAAAACTCATTAAATGCGAGTGAAACTGCGGACGGAAAGCTAGTAAATAATATATGTATTTAAGAAAACCCACGGAAGAGAGAAGTACTTATGTAATGATGTTCTCCTCCGTGCAAAAACGTCTGAAAAACTTGCTATCCCTGTCAGAAAACTACTTAGGCTCGTATTTATAAAGCGATCTCAAGATTGAGAGCAATAATAAGTATGGATTTGACATATCGTTTTGTACTGTATAATGACATTTCTGATACGGACTTTTGAGAGCTGATTATAAATACGGGCCTTAGTTGTGCCATGATCAAAAGTCTGACTCAGGTAGTCATTTTAAAAGGGCTTTGTAAGAATCAAAAGTAGAAAGAAAACTTTTCACAATTAAGAAAAACTTAGTGCCTGCTTGAAATTTCCTAAAATCTTACGGAAGGAGTATTCCGTCGTAGTCAGGTGTGCTGAAACTTGGCTTATTAAATCGCAGACTACAGTTTGAGCGCTGTAGCGAACCAGGGGGGCGCCAAATTAGAACTAAAGTATATACAAAATTCCAACTCCGTGGATTTTAGAGCTTAATTATATAATTCTTGAGTGAGTTTTAGGAAAAGCTAAGAAAAAGGTGATAGAATAGCACCTGCTTACCATAGATAATGGTGTTATGGCCTAGTACTATACCGGGTGTAAGGGACAGCGTCCCGCAAACTGATAGGAGTTGCTCAGTCAACGATACTGAACAACTATCACCAGGTTTTTTTTTTCAGGAAATGAAAAAAAATATTGCTTTTTCATACAAATTGTCTGATCGAGGTGGCAATTTTGTATGAAAAAGCATTTTTTTTTTCATTTACTGAAAAAAAATCCTGGTGGTAGTTGTTCAGTTTCGTTGACTGAGCAACCCCTATAAGTCTGCGGGACGCTGTCCCTTACACCCCGTATATATTCTGTGGTTATGGTCCAGCTAAATCAACGTAGGTACAACCAGAACGTTACGTTAATAGGTAGTCGAAAAGACAAAATTTCAAAATGTTGCAAAGCCACAGCTCTTTTACGAATGAGTCAGGAACATTTATCTAAGCTGGAGCTGGAACGTCGTGTTTCAAAATTAAATAAAAACACAACTCAAATTCGTTAAAAGGAAGATTGAAAGAAAGAATCCCTAAATGACTTAAAAAACCGTAGAAAGGTATACATACTTTCTGAAGCAAGCAGTTTATTCAGTCAGAACGGAAATTATACCTGCTACGTCTTTCCCTTTTTTCCTATTTCCCTCTTTGCATATTATATTTTCCCTCTTTGACACTATACACCTATAGTACCAGCACGTAGTAATAGGGTGAGCGAGGAAACATTAGGTTTATCTGTTGGGAAGTTCTGTTAGGTGTATCTCGACATTTGATCGCTAAATGTAGAGCTGAGTATAAGCAATTTCTGAAAACTGGTATTCAGTAGCTGTTACACTTACTTAGTACTCGATATAGTATTGGTACGGTCAAACTTTCATATTAATTGCAAGAATTAACTTTCTTTTAGCAAATTATTATATCCACATGATGATAGAAAGATATCGTGTCATCTAGTCGGGTCAGAATAGTAGGACCCATCGTTTCTTGAGTATCGCAGAATGTGATCAGAGAATGATTAGTACGATTTTCCGTGTAATTCAATCAATACGTAAAAATAAATACATTTTTTAGCCTTTAATTTTGACCTGACGCAGTATTTGCAAGATTACGAAGTGTTTTTTTCGAGGCTTAAGGTACTTAGGCTCGTATTTATAAAGCGATCTCAAGATTGAGAGCAATATTAAGTGCGGATTTAACAGGTAATTTTGTACTGGAATGACATTTCTGATACCAACTCAAACTCGCTATCACTCTTGAGAGCTGATTATAAATACGGGCCTAAATGATACGGGCTGGATGGTGAAATAAGCTAACCCAGAAGCCTCAAAATCGTAGAACGACGGATGGTAACCAACATGCAGTGCTGCTTTTTTTTAAAATTAGAAATGGGTTTGTAGACCCCAGGTCAGGGAAGACAGTGACAGAGTCGACGATGGAGGGACCTCACCCAGAAGATGCCTGTTATGGACTGGCAGTCTCTCACACCGACGGAACATAGCAAGCTGTTTGGCGCCGGACTTGTTGAGATTTGTGATTGAATCATTATTTTGTGCAAAAAAGGTTCCTTTATGCGAATGTACCTAGTATCGAATAGGTATTTAACCGTAACAGGTAAGTAGACCCTCACCTCTAGTTACTTTGCCACCGATAACTTATGTCGGCTTTTGACAAGGTGAGACACTTAGATAAACGGGGGAAATGTGTTGGGTCTTAACATGATAAAATTACTATATACAGGATAGATACATACATAAAATCACCCTGTATCCCTAATGGGGTAGGCAGAGCAAAAACGACCTAAACATAGGTTGTTCCGCCACGTCTGACAAGTTTTATGGGCTAATACAGATGATCATTATGTATAATGCTATAGTGACGGGTTGTCAGCCCATCGCCTAAATTGCAATACACTGAAACCCTCGATTCCCTTAGCTGATTTTTACAGCATGCGGGAGGAGATGCAGCTGGCACATTCTACGTTTTTCTATCACTCCCAGTCCAGCATGGAAGCAAGAATATTCGGTAAATAATGGACAAAGACTGTTCATTTCTAGATTTTTTTTTTAAATAACGAAGATTTTTTCACGCTGAAAATCTTTAACAGTTCCAAGTCAGGCATTACGAAAATTCGCAAATTAAAATCCTAAAGATTCCACTTACAGACTTTTTAAAAAATATCAATATTTTATCAAAAAATAACATTTAATTGCTCCCGAGCAATTTTATCATTAGACTAAAAGATTATTTTTCGTTCAATCTAGAAAAAAAGGCACAAGAAAGTCTACTCGGTCATTTTGCGTGACCTTAATTAGAAGAAAATGCCTTTTCAGGGAGTCTGCGAAATATAAGAAACTGGTATTAGTCAGAGCCTAAATAAAAGTTCATTGCTTACAGTGCTCTGTGAGAAAAACATCACTAAAACTACCCTGCAAAAATGTTTCAAGTGCTTGTTATTTTGTAACCGAAAAAGTCTGTAATCCGGCCAAGCATCTTTAAAAGTGGTAGAATCATATCACAAACCCTGAACATTAAAACATATTTATATAGTCCATAATCATCATCATCATCATCACCATCATCAGGCAGTGTCAGTACTACTGGATGTAGGCCTCTCCCATTGCACGACACTGAGCTTGCACGTCAATCTGTGCCGGCTACCTTATGAACATCATCATCAACCCCATCATAGTTTCCATCAAGTAAAAAAATAAGTTATTATTTTTTGCACAAGCCCGATGGTGTAGTAGATAGGGCCGCTGTTTCCTATGCAGAAAGTCGTGGTTCGAATTCGAACCAAAGTATTTATCGGTTTCCGAATTGCATAATTATGTAGGTACGTTTATTCTGTGTTTTTATACAGTGGAGGAAAACATCGAGAGGTAGCTCTTACTTTTTAACATAATAGGGATGTTGACTGTTAACATAAACTGATGGCTAGAATAACTGTGGGTCTCATTCATCATTTGAAAAAAAAAAGCACATTTAGATTTAATAATCGAGTTAAAAATATAGAAGTTATTGAATTGATTAGTCAATGAGGGCAATTCTGGGTGCACACCGCTATAAATGTGTCAATGTCAAAATCGCTAAACTAAAATTAAATTTAACCGGTGACATAACCTGACATAACTAAAGGCTATTCCAGGCGAACCCACATTTTTTAAACATTTGACATAATAGTCCTGTGGTGTTGCTAGTCTGAAGAAGTTTTTCTTTTTTTTATCAGTTTTATCGCTCTGGAAACTAGACTTGGAACAGTTTTTCGCCTAGGACGGAAAAGGTTTCGTTCATTTCCTGGAAAATAAGTGTTTCCGAAAAACACTAAACGTCATCCACCCTTCGTAATAACTGTCAATCAAGTCAAGGTCCATGTGTATGATAGGTATTATTACGTTACTCTTTGCGTTTATGTTTGTTTACATTTTAAAGCAACCCTTTCATGGTAGTTTCCATGATTTTCTTGAGCAGAACAACATGAAAATGTAGTTCCGGCAGAAACATTGGGCAGAAACAAGCCGCCGCTAGTTGAAGGCCACCAGTTTCTTCAGCCCCCCGCGTCGGTGGCGTGATATGACATGCCACCTAAGCCCCAAACCTAATGTATCGTATTTGAATTCAAGTAATAAGTCAGAGGCCCCATAGAATGAACTGTGTCGTCGCAGATGGCATATTGAGAAAATACGGACCCCCCAAAAAGAGTTCCTACTCCTGAAGAAATCCACGAGCAAAAACGAGATATCATAGCAAGCAAGTTGCTGTAGTTAAAAAGGTAAGGATAGGTACTAAGTTGTAGCAAATCGTTTTGTTAATTTTGAATATGCATTAGTTTATTGATCTGAACTTTTAACTCTTTGTAGATTGAAAGATCCTGCATAATTTTGAAGACAACTCAAAGAATTTCAACAAATAAAAAGAAAAGCCGATATCAACATAATCTAAACATGGTCTTGCCTGGCAGTCTTCAGACAAGAGAAGGCTTGGTCTTCCAAGTGCTACATGGCAGTGTTCAGAGAACAGGCTGAGTCCACCGCAATAACTTATTGGGAGATAACAGGTACAAATG
>JARACY010001373.1:0-60013 GCA_029255725.1 Scrobipalpa atriplicella | reverse complement strand
TATGAGGTAACAAACATAAAAAAAAAAAAAAATTATAAAACATACAACCGAATTGAGAACCTCCTCCTTTGTTTTGGAGTCGTTTAAAAAAGTGGGAAGATGTCGGGGCTTCATTTCGAATCGTTCCAAATGAGGAGGCACGTTTCCAGCCTCCTTTCCTTCAATGTCTCAGGGGATAACTCACTGCAGACATTTGCGTCAGACGTGACGTGTGTGTAATGAGATCATCATAATAAGCAGCTTTTGTATGATTTAAGGACCGCGGGAATTTCGCCGCCATTCTTCCGGGGAGTATGTTATGTCATAAAGATCCGTGTATAATGTAAGGCACTTTCGTGGCTTCGTGTTCATCCTGCCAGCTTTATGTGTAGGTGCCAGTATCATAATGAGTATATTTTTAGGGTGTAATAGGATCTTTCTCTTATCAATCAGTACACCGTTGGAAACGTCGGGTCGGGATAAATAGAATGAAAAGCCATGTCATCACGACCGTCAAACAGTCCAGCGCTAATCACAATTTCTGTTACTTAGTGATGAGTCAAAATGAGATCGCGCGCCATTTTGGGTGCAAAATTGATCTTTCAAAATGGGTGCTAGATCTCAATATTGCAATCTTGGAATACCGAGATTGCACACCCACCCTATAGTATTGACTATACGACGGAATGGTCGTTGCGAGCCAAGCGAGGCCCTTGCAGAGAATATATCACCGTGGGATCAATTATCCGGACTATACTTGACGTTGCCCATCATGTATCATTAATAGAAAGATCCTATTACTCATAGGTACTATTTATAGGAGTGTGAACTCACCTAGGCGGATCCGGTGCGTATTTGGCAACGCATGTAAGGTTGATGTCTGAGCCTGCTCTCACGAACAACTCTGGCCCCGACAGGATCTCTGCTTTCGACACTGTGGGGCAAACAAACAGAAAATTATATTAAGCATACGAGTACATACAATAATACTGAAATAAAATAGATGTATCAGTAAAATATGAAGGTTTAGGAAAAGTTGTTCAATTTCAGAAGTTTCATGCGGACACTAGAAAAGCATATAAAATTTGAATGTTTGTAGTGCTTTTCCTAAGAAATTAGAAAAACTACAGTTTGTACACAAATGTTATAAAAACAGACATGCTAATGCTACGATATTAACTTTAATTTTGCCTTTCTAAGAAATAACAATACAAACTTAACTCGGTAAACACCAGCTATTAAAACACTAAACAAAGTGCGCTGAAGTTGGCACTAAAAACAAAAGTTGAAAGAAAGTTTAAAACCGAATAATGGTAAATTCAAATTCTGTACAAAGTTGTTTGCAATGAAAATCTAAACTCATTAACCCTGCTTTTACATTGATTTTGAGGCTGTGGCTTACGGTTGAGCGTAATTTTTGTTTTGAGTGCGTTTGGTTTTGTTTGCTATTTCTAGTTTAGTTTAGTTTTAAATATAAATAGTGACTAGGCTGACTTTGTACTAGGTTAGGTACAAAGTGTACATGTACAACTATTGCAATATCAGATGTCATCACAGGCAGGTACAAGTAAGTATCTATATTTGTAAAGCATATCCCACCACAAACATAAATGTGAAAATGGAAGCCAAGTTCATATGGTGGTGTGCTGGTGTGTGGTTTGCACAAAAAAGTTGTAACTTGTGATATCCAAAAAGCGGGCCAAGTCTTAAGTTTGTTAAAGTAATTCAAGATATCATTTAAATGTGACTTGGCCGTTGTAGAGGCGTTGTAGGTGGCTGTTCGTTTTATTCTCTTGTGTCTAGATTTCAATTTTATTGTAAGTACTTAGCACTTATTTCGCAGGGTAACTTAAGTGCACAGAATTGAAAGTTAGGTAATAACTATCTCTGTAATCTAGCAGTTAATTATTTTAAATTTCTGATCACATTTTTTTGTATCTGATTCCCATAGGAATCTAAAAACTCTCACATTTTGAGATTGTTTTAGGTTTCGGGCGACGCAGCCTGAAGCATCTCGTAGTCAAATAAAATCAATAGAATGACTTTTTACTTTTAAAATACTGGTAATAGCATAAATTTAAGTAAAAGATCTGTTACCAGTGTCTGTTATAAAAAAAAACTTCAATACAAGAATTAAAGGCAAAAAGATTTCAGAATTAGAAAAGTAAATATAGTACTTATAAGTTCAAGGACAAATTTTGAAACGTGGCCATCGCGTGGTTGTTAAAGTCATTCTTGAAATTTATATTTCAGCAGTAGAATGAAGAGTTGTAAACATGCACGACGCTATTTGTTTATGCAAATTATTCGTTTGCCTCACATAGAGTATATAATAGGTAGTTTCAAAACTGACGGACATAAACATATCAAGTTTAACGATCGAAAAGTTTAGCTATAATTTTAAAATATTTTACAGTTCTAACTGCAAAATTATAATATTTTTAAATAATAATATATTATGCTATACCCTGGCTACCATAAATATGATAATATTTCTATCAGCTAATATAAAATTTGACATTATTCTTGCATAAATACAAAATGTATGACCTGTCAGATATCATCATGATATCCCGCCACAGTAAATACATAATGTAATAATCCTTAAGTACATAACTAATAGTGCTTGAATTTTTAGGTTTTTAAGTCATTTCTGTCTTATTATTTCACTCAAGTTTGATTTTATATGAACAGATTTCTTTGTGCGTAGCAGGATTCTAATTGGACTACCTATAGTGTCAAGAGCAAACCAATCGGAAATAAAAATACGTATCTAATTGAACAAATGCATCATTTACAGTCAAACTATCTTCTCACATTACATTAGCAAAATTACATTTGGGATTAAGAGAGCAATGTACTCGTACATAAAGCAGACTCAACTATAGAAATGAAGCGCTGAGCTTAACATGAGTTTCTCATACGAGAAAATTGTATACATGTTGCCCTTAAACTGGACCGGTAGAAATACAAAAAGAATTCAGGTAAACAGACAAAAAACCAGCTAGTTATGATTTCAAAATAATTTATTACGTGAACTCATATTGACACACAGATAAGCTCTCTAAATCAAACGTTTTGAGTTATTTTTCAGCTTGTCGTCAAAGAGGATAAATAACTTACCTACATCAACAATCATCAGAACTAGTTCTTCTTAATATTCAGACAAAACTGTAACTCAAATTCAGTCAAAGTAAATGCTAAAGGGTGGGTGTGATAATTTAATGGATTATAAATTATAAAAATACTTAAGCTAGATATTTTGGTATATTATTTCAAAAAGTCCTGACCAAAACTACTTCCTCTTGAAGTCCAATCCTAGGACACTCTGTGCGTATAGCAGTGGAAGCCAAAACCCATTTAATATCCACCAGCGCGGCATATTACGCAGATTGCGGGGGAATCACAGTGACGGACCACAAAGGGACCGTCAGGCTAGCTGTACAAAGTAGGCTTTAAGTTTGTTCCACATATATTATGTTTGTGCAGTTCCCAAATATAAATTAAATCATGGCTTTAAACTAAATTCACAAAATATCGTACAAAAGTCCTTTAAAACCGTTGAAAAAAAAAACTGGGTAGGCCTTAATACAAGCTGTTTAGGCCAAGATAGTGTGGCTTTTGTGTAAGCTTTTTGACAATGCCAAAAATATGGCGGATATTTTACGATTCAATAAAAAAAAAGGAAATTTTTAGTCGTGTGAAGTAGTTTTTAAGTTACAAACCTACACAAATTAAAGCATACCTAACCACAGCCTAAATACATACCGAGCACAGATTTCAAGCATGTATGCACACCCTTATGAGTCGGAGTCGTTCGAAAGAAGCCAAAGATTTATCAGAGACTTTGCGAATGCCGGCACGTTTTATATTGGTTTCTTAAAAACCCAGGCCACGAACGTTCAAGAAATTAAATTGAATAATTTTCATTTTTAACAAAACGTCTTGCTTTGTTTTATGAAGAGAATGCAAAATATGAATTCACTTCGATTCGTTCGTCAGATGATTTCAGGTTTAATTAGTTTAGTAGATATAAAAATTTCTTGATGGATTGGAATGGGAGTGATGAAAACACACAATATAATAAGCTATATATAATATCTCTTCTCGGGCATAATTATTATCAAAGTAAGAACTAAATGGGCTCGGTGAATTACAAATTAACTGGCTAATACCTTGTTGTATCAACAGCACATAAAGGAAGCTTATTTAAAATATTTCTCAAAAATCAGCTTGTTTTAAACCGTAGAAGCTCTGTCAAAGCCCGAAAAGTATGTAGGTGTGATTATTTCATAAAGGTTAACATTTATTGTTCTTGTTCTGTTGCTACGGCGTAGCACGTTCGCCACGTTTTTTTTCGTAGCCGTTTACGCAGGACGTGACGATATTTTGTATTTCAATAAGCAAACAACAATGGGTTTTTTCTGAAAGCACTTCAACAAATCCAAGGTACCTAATTATATTAATTTAGACTTGTTTGGTGTAAAATATAGATTTGGTTTGATGATTCAATAATCAAATAGAATGACAGGGTGTATAGTAAATTACTATAACCTTTTAAACAAAATATTCAAAAATAATTTTTAGAAGTATATAAAAAATCATACTTACATTTATAATTAGATATTTTTAAATTTAATTATCGTTGCGGGTTTTCATGGAAAATAAATTAAATTGCCCTCAATAGTAATTCAATTAATATTAATAACCGAAGTTCACTTTGCCGGCAACAATTTACAAAGCGGGTATCTTTTATTTGATAGGCACTCAATTTATATGAAGAACCTCTCCAGTATCGTAGCCATACTTTATATTTCCGGAAAACATTAAAAATATGTTGTCTACTAAAATGTGAGAAATAAAATAGCACTTCAAGTGCAAAAAATACATAAAAAATTGTACAGGTTTAATTTTATACAGGGTTATTTTAAAGTCAGAGTACACTAGTGCTAAAACAGGTGTTGCTCAGACAACGAAACTGAATAACTTAAAAAAAATTAACGCAAAAAAGTTTGACTTTACCATACTGTATGACGACTTCGAGCAGATAATTTTTTTCCAAAAATATTTTTCAATGTAGCCACTTTCTATTGTTTTCCACTAACACTATGATAATTATGTACCTAACCTAACCTCAACAAAAATATCCAATGTTTTCATACACAATGAAGTTTATTCCCCACGCTCCATAAACGGTGGCCATCCTACCCCCGGCAGATAACCTGAAATTGCTCGGTGCCCCAAGGTACATGTAAATAAGACAGTATAAAATTCCCGCGAGCGTTTTAAGTGGTTCTTATTTTTCACTTACAGCCCGCGGGTGGAGCAAGCCGTGTTCCTCTAATAAGCCCAGCCACTTTTTTTGTTTGTGTATTAAACCAGCTTTTTTACACCTCGGGGCAAGTTATGAGCTAAGAAATTGGGACTACATTTGGGGAGTTTACCTTGAAGATAAAAGAATATAAACTTGTAATTTTTTTGGCTGAGCTTCTTGCTTATAATTTTTTTGAAAATATTTTTTTTACTAAGTAGCTGATCTTATAATTGATAATAGAAACTATAAAGAAATTATGAGGTACCTAAACTCAATGAAGTCCGTACATATTTTTTTTGTTAATTGACTTCTATTGGTTTAATCTTGATCTTGACTCTTGTCATCTTATTTACATTACAAATAAAATTATTAATAAAATTATTATTACATAATCTTAATTCAATAAATTGAAAGCAATCCAAAAGTCTTGGATATTACTGACAGGGCTCTACCTTTTCCTACAAATATGAGAAAATTTTACTTAGTCCAATTCACAAATCAATTTTTTGTTTTACTCCAAGAAAATTGAACTTGAATTTTTTGATTTGAAGTTACTTCATAAATTGTAAAAAAAGTAAAAAAAAACTTGAGCAAAATTTTAATATGTTGTATATTATGTTATATTCTCCTTTTTAGTACTCCATGACTTCCTGGACAGAATGTTTATTTCACAGCATAACGAGCAAGCTGATTAGGTATGTAACGATTGCATGTGCATTGTGCAGTTAACTACAGCGTATCGCTATTTCTCTACAATCCTTACCATAATAATGAGCTAGAAAACGATATAATAGGTTAACAAATTTAAATTTCATTGCTAAAATTTGTTACACCTGGAAAAATAATGAGGAATTTTAAGCTTCTACGTCTGAAGAAAATTCTAAGATTATAGAACAGTTTGTTGAAAATTTGAAAAAACTAAAACTAATAATTTTTCTACTAATTAGCTACGCGTATATAATCGTGTCCAATACACTCTTGGCCAGTCATTTATTACTTATTTCACTCAAGAAGATAATTGTGAACTCTTGTCCATAATGTATGTAACTTGTAACTAATATCACTTTTGGAAATATTCTGCTGTACGAAATTTTGGTTTAGAGAAAAGTATTGGCAATTATCTCTTTATTTAAACATATTTTCCCTATTTATATTTCTATGTACCTACCTACTGTAAATGGCCAAATGTAAATAAACGTAGGCACGTAAATTCATTATGTATGTCACTAATAATTTACTGCAAGCAATAAATGTACGCCGCGAATAATTTATTGGTAGGCAATGAGTTTACTAATTAAATATAGCGATTCATATTAGTTAAAGTTACAATATTCGATGTTTATTTGATTCGATGCAGAGTGATTAACCTCGCGTGTCACATGCGATGGAAAATCGAAAACGGTTTGTTTTCGAGAAGGTGAAATTCAGAGAACCGTAACGATTTGACGTTTTTATTTTTCCACTCTAAATAATACACGCGTAATTTTGCCTTTTAAGAAATTACTCTCACTTTTTAGCTAATTGAATGTAATTAAAATTAAGTGTTCATAATTATTACTAAGCATTTTAACATTTTAAGTAATTAGATATTTTAGTTCTTTATAATTTCCTAAACTTGTTAGGTATTTTGTATAACATGTCTTGCTAGCCATCTTTAAGGCTCGTATTTATAAAGCGATCTCAAGATTGAGAGCAATATTAAGTATGGATTTTACAGATCATTTTGTACTGTAATGACATTTCTGATACGGACTCAAACTCGCTGTCACACACTGTGTTAAAATATTTACATGACTTACTACCACAAGGCAGTTATCAGCGGTACCTACATGAACTTCATAAAAATACTTTGCTACACTGGAGCAACTCTCAGCGTCCACTCGTCCGACCCGTCAGAGTAAAGCATGGCTGCTGTATGTGACACACTCACCTACAACAGTCAGCCGGAACGACAGACTGATCTTCGGCTCGGTAGACACCTGGCACTCGTACGCTCCGGAGTCCCTGGGCTGCGCCGGAGCAACCCTCAGCGTCCACTCGTCCGACCCGTCGGCATGGAGCGCGGCGAACCTGGCATCGCTGCTGTATGTATGGACTCCTACTGTCAGGATGTGCAGGTCTCTTTTCCTGATCCATGACACCTGGAAAAAATGATAATTATTAGTACATAGACAAATAAAGTCACGATTTTATTCTTTACGGGGTAAGCAGAGCGTAAAACGCCTAGTAAAAGACGTTTTCGCCAGGTCTGACAAATTAATAAGGGCAATTTCAGATTGAAATGTAGGGTGATAGGTTGTCAGCTTGTCGTCTAAATTACAGTACACTATACTGTAACCTTCGAATCGAAGTACTTATTTGATTTATGAAAAAGTGATTTATTTCAAGGAACATAAAATAATCATGATTGGCATACGTACGAGACAATCCGCCGTACGTTTTACGGTTTGCTGAAAACTAGTATTGCGATAACGATAACGATAAAAAATAACTATAAGATACGCGAAAACCTTTCACAATATTGATCCAGAAAATTGTGCTTCAAAAGTTTCGAAATAACTCGGAGACTCTTGAAAATTTTGAAGTTAAGTATCAGCCACCTCATGATAGAAAATGAAGCAGTAGCAGGTCGCTAGTGAAAATAAAACGAGTTTATAGTTGATGATACACGAGCTCGGAAATACGTATCTCTACTCGAGAATGTGCTCCTAAGGTTATGATGTGCAGAGGATGCACGTAAAATATAAGACGGGTATAAAATTTCCGCAAGAATTTTCTGAGCAAGCAGCTCATTTTTCATAAGCTTCGAGATCGCGGCGCAACCTATTAACTATAACTAGTTTATAAATACATAAAAGCACACCTTTTGAAGCAGGTATACTCGCAGATAGAGTCAACGGCTCAGTAACTGACGTGTAATTTTTGAGGATATTTTAGCACTCACAATGCTATTTTTATTTCATATAAATATGAAACAAAGAAAATAATAAATTCGACTCGGGCCACGAACCTCGGGCATCTATGACGTGTACATAAAGAAAGACTATACTAATTTCGTCACTCCCGTCACAGTCTCGGTAGCATAGTTGGTAGTGCAATGGACCGGCAATCCAGAGGCGCAGGTTCGAATCCTGCCCGAGGTTCGTGGCCCGAGTCGAATTTATTATTTTCTTTCTTTCATATTTATATGACGTGTAATTATCCCTTAGTCCCATTGTGTAGCCACCTTCGATATGAAAAATAAAAATAGTAATATTGAATAGGTAACTAGATTGTGTGAATATTGACTCCTGACGATAATGGTTTCAAATTTGTAGCAGCTGTGATTCATACATTGATTGGTTGCGTAACGGCCGTAGCGCTTACGCTTTTTAGTCATGTAGCGGCTACGAGTTTTAATCATAATAGGTATTTATGTTTTAAAAATAATATGGCACTGAACATTGACCCCTGTATGTGTATTTATAGTGATTTCGATGAGGTATAAGTTCGTAGCGTTCGTAACTAACCTGGTTCATTCATTCACTGGGCGTATAAAAATGACTTACTTACAGTTGTATTTATATTGAACCTTTAAAAATATGTCAACGTAATTTCAGGCCCTTTATAAATCGAATCTTGCGCTGTATTTGTCATATAAATTGTACGCCAAATAGGCTCAAATTATATTTCGTCAACTATAACTAGCAAATCTCAAAAAACTGTGTGGAAACATTGACCTCTGACATCTGACGTCACTGATGTCAATAACGTAAGTAATTTTTTTGCTGGCGATTCGTACAATGATTGCTACTTTCATAGTTTCGTAGCAACTACGGGATTTAATCATATTAAAATGAGCTTTCTTCAAAACGTACGTCACAAAAATTAATGCCCTTGTTTTATTAATAGAATAGGAACTCATTTAATTTCTTTGCTTATAAAGCACTTTGTTTGAAAAATTCTAGTCTTTTTACAGAAACATTTTTAATTTACCACCTACGCTTATCCTCAATACGATGTTAGTTATTAAGGTTATTCTTTTTTCAAAATAAGTAAATTTAATACTAAGAATTATAATTTACGTAAATTATGGCACGAGAGCTAGCTACAAATTCAGTTTTAACAGTTCTAACCTTCAGAAACGTATATTTATTTTATGTGTTCGTGTATTTTGCTTGACCGATTCCGCTAATAACACTGTGGCATGGAAACGATTTCCTTTGGCAACTGTCGACGACAGAAAGTGTGGTCACAGGGAATGGACCTTATGGCAATATGAAGGAAATAATAACAGATTGCATAAAATGACATAAAATGACAGAGAAAGTTGCTCTACAACTAAGCTGTACAATATAGGAATTTTACAATATACGAAGGTTATCAAATTGTGTTGGACAAATTTTAAATAGTTACTTAAAATATGATCTTCATAAGAGTGAGTTGATCTTTCTTCGATTCATGTTTTTTATTAGGAAAAGATTGCAGCCGAAAAAAAAACTACAGAGAAATAGACGGATATAATACTAACCACAGAGCCCCCTTGTTATTTAAAAAGAATCGCCTCCTTCTGAAACGCCAACCACATGAAATTTTAAAACCAAATTAACTTACTTTCAAACCCGCCTGCATGATACCGCACTAAGCAGCAATGCGCCGAGCGCTGAGCCCATTTACCATAGCAGAAACAGTTTATACGGATTTGTATTCTGTACGACTCCCAACTGGGTTTAAAAACTTTCTTCACGACACGGTTTAAAGCTTTCCGGAGACAAAACTAACCGGATATAACTGGATATATCAAGACCAAACCAGATTCCGCCGCTGAAGTTTTTATGGGTCAAGCCTAGATCAGCTCAGCTCATTGTGAAATACAATCTCGTATCGTATCGACGTCCTTTTAACGGATTTGTCTGCGAAAAATACAAAAGGGTCCGTGGGCACTATTTGGAAAAAATCTTATTTAATTTATTTCTTCTTGGCTATAGTCTTTGAAAAGAAACTAAATAAAAAAAACATACGAATCATTGCTCAAATCTACCATTCAAACGCATCAAAAGCGTCCGAACATTTTCTATAGCATTGGCAGCAATTTGGATCATCGATTGCGATATATGAAATTACGGCAACAGCCGTCGACGACTTAGCTCCATGAATCGGCGCAATCTGCGGCGCGGATGAGTCAGCCCCTTCACTACCAATTTGCCCACTATTCACTCGCCTCTCGCATCGGAAACCACATAAAAGATTACCCACTCTCGGGAATAGTCATGTAGCTAAAAAGCAAAGTTAATGCTGGCCGGCTTTCAGCCGCTGAATAAGTTAAATGTAACGAAAATGACTATTTTAATTGTGGAGTTACAAAAACGACCGCTAGAGAAAAAGGAAAAAAAGTGAGGGATTTTCTGCTGGCAAATTTTCTGTGGAATGAATTTTTGGTGAAATGATTTCGGAGTTTCGGTGTGCTTTTTTATTGAATTGGTAAAATATATTCATAAAATTCAATACGGTGCGATCGTTATGTTTTGTTTTCATTTAACAATACGATAAAAATCTGTTACAATCTATAGAGCCCGCTAAACTAACGTTAGCGTGAAACGTTAATATCCTACGTTCAATTTTTGTGAATGAAACTTTGAAACATTTCCAATTTTCGTACGTGGAATAGAGTTTCCTATTTTATTCCGCTTTATCCGGATTCTCTAAACCATTTTGCTCGCTCTCATGCCCAAAATACTTATAAAAGCTGTGCTACTACGATAGCCATACATTTTAACTGCATCTGTGGTCTGTGCCTCAAGCTCTTAATCCGATTGTGGGTTTGATTCCTAAAACTTGAATTTGTTGTTAGTTTAATTAGGACATCTATCTTTATCACCTGCTTTTTTCAAATGGTACGATCCATGCATTTCTGCCCACCTTACACATTTACTGAATAATTGCCGGATTTTTGCGACACTTCAAGTTGTGGTGCTATTTGACCTTCACAAAAACAACGTGCCCAAGTTTCTCACTCAGCAGTGAAAGTACGCAGCCTAGCCGTTTAGTGTTTTTGTCGAAGTACCTAATAGTACGTAGTATAGTAATGATGAATGTACTTACAGCTCTATCGGCCAAGTTTCTCACTCGGCAGTGGAGGTACGCTGGCTGGCCAACGGCGGCGGTGGCCTCTCGCTTCGTGCTGTTGTCGAAGTAGGGCTGCCCCAACGGCTCCCAGCCCCCGCCGCCGGCTGACACACCTGCAAAATTTTATTGTTAATCGACTTAAAAAATAAGAGAAATCTTTCTTCCTTCTTCAATCTTTAGACTAGAGGATGATGAATGTTGACGGAACTCCAAGATGATTCAACAACCTCGGATAGAAGCTACAAGTGTTGCTGGAGTTAAATTAAAATGTTTGCTACATTTGTGATTTTTGAAGAATACGATACTTTTTAAAAGAATTTATCTCTGAAATTATGTGGTTTGCAATTTTTTATCTCATGTAGTAGAAAAAATATTTTATTTTAAAAACTCTACATGTAAGTATGATCGAAAACTAGTCCTGGAGGACGGAGGTAGGAGGTTGTTCGAATTTTTACAAGGGTCGGCCTTCGAGTTGTAAAAAATGGCTAATTCATTGGGCTACCATCATAAACGACTCAGCAAAAACCAGAAACATCTTATTTTGTTTTTCTTCAAAGGAGAAGGTTACCGTATTATTATGTCGATTCACTGACCAATTAATATTAAATCACCAAATGGCGGGACAGTTTGTTTGTCTTTGAAAGGAACTCACGAGGGGCTGATATACGGTAACTTTGTCACACTTTCAGTCCTCAAACTTATAATTATGTTTGACTTATCACTATACAATTATCTGTCACAGGTTAATAATATATGACATTAAACCGAGAACAGAATATTTGGTTATGTTGATAATGATTGGGGCGTAAGAGACAGCTTAACGCAAACTGATAGGGGTTGCTCAGTCAACGAAACTGAACAACTTTCACCGAGGACAGATCGGAACATAATAATCAAACACGTGACATTCGCGGCAATTCTGGACGCACTATTCTTTAACTAATTTCATCGTCTGCATCATCACTTTCCAGGTGAGATAGCAGACAAATGGTTTGCCTATTATTAATAAATAAATAAAAAATAATAATGTCAAAGCCATGTGTTTATTTTGCTATTGCTATTGTTGTAATTTTATGCTTAGGTTAAAAAGTTAGTTTTAGAAAGATTCCTGCTGAAAACCAGCGCTACTGTCTTTGGACTGTAGTATATGCTGAGCTGGGAACCTTTTTGGTATCTTTTGTAACTTTTAGGATATTTAGTTTTAAGTTATCTAACTGTAATAACTGGTACCGAATAAATGATTTATCTATCTATCTAGAGCATTTACGCACTGGTCCGAATCCGAGATAATTTGTATGGATTGGCGCGAAAATGTTTGACAGCTTCCAAAGATTTTCTCTGATACGAACCGAATACGGATGGCAGTGCGTAAACGGCCCTTGTTTGTATGTCAAAATTTAGAAAGTGACAGTGCTATCTAAGAATAAGAATGATGTCGCGAGAATCGACAGCAATATCTGTTGGAAATTAAATACATTGTATTGTCTAGCCTGAACCATATACCACTGCTGGGCTAAGGCCTCCCTCTTCCTCGTATATTATTCCATGTTTTGAACCTCATATCCATTAAATTTATATAAAATAAATTTTGCCTAAACTTCGTTTATCACCTTTTAATTTGAAATTCAGTACATCAACGCTGCTATTAAAAATGAATCAAGTATAACACCAATTCAATTTACATTGTAGGACAGTCCACCGATAAATTATTTATAAAATCGATTTATAAGTATTACCTCTATGAAACTGTATTATGAAAACTAAAGAATTTAACCATTAGGAAGATTATTTGTTTTAATGTTCCTCTGTATACTAAAAAATAAACAATGACAAATGCAACTGAGGTCCTAACTCGCTATTGCTGAACAACTTATTATCTATGCTTTGGGATCGACGTACAACAATATCAGCTATCTTACCTACATAATTAAACACCAAATTGCTCTAGGTAATCAATGAAAGGAATACTTCTTCGAACTCGTATGCTTCATTAATTTAAGTTCACATCTACAAAGGTCCTTTCAACATTCTGAAAAGTTCAAAAGCGCAATAAATTTGCGCGTATCATTGGAAAATTTCACGTCGCTCGGAGCCGGGAAGCGGGTTCATCCCTTTGCAACGTCCATTAACCGATCCCTTCGAACGATAAAAACGTACTTTGTTTCCCGTCACGTGCCGTTATTTTTTATAACCCACTCTTTAAGCATTAACCCGGCGTTTTGCAAATATTTCATTACGTAGTCAGCGTATTGAAAAGACTGCTGTTGTTGAGATAAAAGAGATTCATTTGTATGAATTTGTGAAACAAATTGTGTTGGTCATGCCCACCCTTTGTTCAGGATCCTAAATTCGGTGTAGTTCAAATTTACGTTTTTTGCGTTCCAATTTATCTACGCCTTTGTATGTTAACGTTTTTGTGTGCGACCTGCTATTTGCGTAGAATGGAACGTGGGAATTGGGAAAGAGTTTTATCAGATGGCAACTTTATTTAGATAACAGCTCCCCCATCTTGCTGGAGTATTACGAAATATTTATTGGAGCTTATCTTCCTCACAAACAGATTGTATTTATTACCGTCTTGTAACCTTCGAATAACATAATAATATTATTATTTCAGAGTAATAAACTTGTGAAACTTATTCGCCAATCATAATTTATTGCATGTAGACGATGAACGGTAAGAATAAAAAGGAACAGATCAGATAGGTTTTTTTGAGACTCTCGCCACTAATTTTTTTCACCAGTTTTATAGTGCAACTGTTCTGAATATAGAGGTTATCAAAATAAACACTATCGTGGTAAACCCAGTTCAAATAACAATTAAAATGTTTGATGCGCCCCTGTAAAAAACTCAGCTCTTCACCTATTAGCATGAAATTCAATACGAAGATAGATTATAATGACGTTAAAAATGTAAAAAAAAAAGATTTGATTTTATTAAAGATAAATTATGTTGTTGATAAAAGTAAACATATAAGGCTACGGAACCCTACATTTGGGCGTGTCCGACACGCTCTTGGCCAATTTATTTGTTGTAAACTAGTGTACTTTAATGAACCTTTTAGTTCGTCAATTAAAATGATTGGAAACGTACGTATTAGTTTAAGTGGATAATATTTCTTTGTCATTCACGAATTCATAGTTTTTTAAAACAATTTTTACACCGTTATCCTTAAAATTATAATGATCTATATATTTCTTCTTATCTACTTACTCTGCGTTTTCATAAGTTTTAATGAGTCGTAGGTACTTAAGTATGAATTGTGTTTTTTAGTGATAATCATATTTTTCCATCAAAGTAAGAATTACTATTTCCACAAATTGCTTCCATGCTGGACTGGGAGCGATAGAAAAACATAAAATGTGCCAGCTGCATCTCCTTCCGGGCTGGCTGTATAAATCAACTAAGGGACTCGAGGGTTTCAGTATTATAATTTAGGCGATAGGCTACTGACAACCAGTCACTATAGCAATATACAGATCTATCTGGAATAACCCTCAAAACTTGTCAGGCGTGGCGGAATAATCTATTTTAGGTTATTTACGCTCTGCCTACCCCATTATGGATACAAGCGTGATTTTATGTATGTGTGTATGTACGCAAATATTAACTTTATTTTTGTTCCTTTTGGATGAATGTAGATTACTTGAAATCGAAAGAATGATAATAAATATAAGTTTTTAAGTTTCTGCATTTATCAATTCCGAATAATAATATATAAGCAGATAAACGGGGTTTAAGGTAAGAGACAGCATACCAGAAACTGATAGGGAGTGCTCCAGTCAATAAAACTGAACAACTTTCTTCCGGAAATTCTTTTAGGAAATGAAAAAAAAAACCATACAAATTGACCACCTCGTTCAGATAATTTATATGAAAAAGCCATATTTTTTCCATTTCCTGGAAGAATATCCTGAAAAATTTTCAGTTTCGTTAACTGAGCAACCCATTTTCTGCTACGCTGTCCCTTACACTCTGTAATTCTGTATAATGACACCGGAAACAGGATAGTCTATTCAAAGGTTACCTTGTAAATCCAAAATTATTTGTCCCGAATTTGTCATTCCGTAAACGTATTGGCATTTATTAGTTAGATTTTTTTGACATACTATAATTTTGTTTTGATTTGTATTTGCTTTCCGCGTTTTGATTTAACTTTTTATTTGTTCACCATTGTTTCATATTTCCATAAAACTATTCACCGTTAGACCCTTCATTGTTAACGGCACTCCCAACAGAAACATACAAGCAGAAGTGTCCGCACTTCTGTGTTTCGGTTTGAAGGGAAAGGGAGCCAGTGAAATTACTGGCACATGAGAATCCAGGTCAGTCTCACGGTGTGCAACGCTCTGTGCTAATTAATTAGAATCTAGCCCAATAGATTTTATACCAATAGTAGTAGGTGCTATAGGCTACGGTGCTACTTACCATCGAGTGAGCTGTGTGCACATAAAAAAAAATATGGATCACACTTACCGAACAATAAAAATATACAAGTGAGCTCTCCCGCCCACATTGTGCGTGCGTTGTCATTCACATTATTTGTCCACTGCACTCCTTACACTGCACTGATTCTAAACATTTTGTATGGGTTGTCCATTGCATTCTATTATCTGGAGAGTTTAGGTTGAGAATACCTGAAAATAAAGAGAAAACAGCTTGAATAAAGATATTTTAATATTAATAAAATCATACGTTGATAAGCATAGGTACATGTGGTGTATTTAAGGGCGTTTGTGTACTCATCCGTATTGAATTTGCATCCAATTCGTATCCGAATTGGCCTTACTAGTAAATGTGACAGCTTGTGCACACATCTATAACCGTTTCATGATGTTTTTTTTTTCTGATTCTAATTGGATATTAATCTAATATGGATGAATGCACAAACCCCTTAGCCTCTTTCTTTTTCCTCTTTTCAATTTTTTTAATATAGAGTTCCTAAGTAATTTCCGTCATACATAGTTATTGAAATTAAGATACCTACGTTTAAAAAAATACAATACCTATACACTATATTGTATGCACGAATTATTGTAAAAATTATTTTTCATACAGGTGTGTTAAAATGAATAGTTAATATTCCCACAAAAAAAAAACTTGGAGCCATTCTACCAAAGACGTACCTATACAGCTAATTCTTAATTTGCATTGGTGTAAATAAACTGTTATATAAATAGTTCACAAATCACAAATGCTAACTTAAGTCTGACCTACAAAATTAGCATTTTGTGACCTATATAATTATTATTGTCGCTTAAATTACAAAAGGAAGACAAATTTTACTTAAACACAGAGCAAGCTCAAATCAGGTAAATCGATGTTCAGAGGCACAACAACCATTGTAAAGTTTCTATTGTTCCAACGACGACAATTTACAAAATGGCGACTCCAATAACCAACAATTTGAATGGGGACCTTGACATCAATAAGTTTTCGTTTTAATATTTCATTTTGATGAGCTCCCCCAATATTTGCAACAGTTTCAAACTGTTTTGAACAACAAAGTTTTTATAGAGAGTACCTAATCGAAAATGTTTTCATTCGTTGTCCACTGGTAAGTGGGAACTAAACGAGATAAATTGTAGCATACTGCTACGCCGCCGAAGCAATTCTTCTAGATTTTATTTTATTCTATTATTATTAGGTATTCGACGTTTGATTTTAGTAGTTATCATATCACAAGCGCCCTTACATTAGTTATTTATAAATTTTTTGTAGCATTGTTCTACGCCACCGTAGCAAATCTTCTAGCTAGATTTTATTTTATTATTATTTATTTTATTTTACTTTAAATAGTACCTGTTATTATACCGAGTGTAAGGGACAGCGTACCAGAAACTGATAGGAGTTGCTCAGTCTACAATACCGAACAATTTTCATCAGAAAACTCTTTCAGGAAATAAAATAATGGCTTGCCCAAACAAATTGGCTGATCAAGTGGTCATTTTGTAAAAAGAAAAAAAAACTGAAAGAATTTCATGGTAAAAGTTGTTCAGTTTCATTGACTGAGTAACCCCTATCAGTTTCTGGTACGCTGTCCCTTACACCCCGTAGTTAAGTACAATACTTTTACGTAAGACTATACATACATTATTTTACGTTTACAGAATCACAACACCACAATTACAAAGACAAGCAATAAAAATGTTTATGGCACCACGACCAAAACCTGAATGGAATAAAAAAGTAGGCATTTCACGCGTATGGGCTATAGAAAAATTACAAAACAATTTTACTTTAATAAAATTGAAAGGGGCTATTTATGTTTGAGGCTTGTGGGATGCTATTTTAGGTTATTAATTATAAATAACTATCTATAAGGTGAATCAATTTAGAAGTAATTTCAATATAGCTTTGTGCCTTTCAGATATATGCTATTTTAAACAAAAAATCTCTTCCTCAGATAAAAATAGCATGTATACTATTTATTTCTATAATACTTAACATTGTATTTTTTTACATTTGACGAGGTCGTAGAAATTAATGCAATTATTTCTAAGTTTTAATAATTTGTATGGTACAAAATTAGTAAATAAGTAAGTTTTAAATGAAAAGTATGTGATTTGATGCCTCGAAAATAAGCCCTTTAAAATTAAGTGACACATATTCAATTTTTTTTCTCTCTCAAAGATTAAGAGTCGGATCAAAATAACCTACCATATTCTAATATCAGGAGAAATTAATCATCAAACAATAAAATTGATTGGCAACTAGAAAAGTCGGTAATTAATATAGTAATATTGTTCTCCTGAACAACTTTAAACAATACCCTTAAAGTTAAACAACTTTTAGTGGCCGTGTCGCGTTAATTGGCCCTCTAACTTTACAGTAATTAAGTTAACGTTAAGTTAATAACTACCTACTTTTGCGAGTTTTACGCGGAACAAAAGTTTAAAGTTGAAGTTGAAAACACCAATCAAGTGGGTATTGTTATTTGTAATGGATAGGTAATATAAATACAGTATGACTAGGAGAATCGCCATTTTTTAAATCATTCAAAGTTAGCGCTGTCACTTTCTCAACTTTGACATATGAATAGGATAGCAAGTAAACACATGACATTGACATTCCTAAACTGACGTAATATTCCTCATAAGACGTAAAATATTTCATCATACGGCAATTTGTGTTAAAAGCGTCGAAAAAAGTTTAAGGGATGCACAGGTTAACTTTCCGTAGTTTTCCAAGCAAATTATGTCTATACCTGGTAGGGCACTTCATACAAGCCACCGATTTTCTTACTATATGCGCAACAACGTGCTTGTACAGGTTTGAAGTTGGCGCACAGTCTTCCTCGAGGACTGGCCGGAGGAAGCACAGAACAGAGAGTGGTGGAGAGACCGGAGAGAGGCCTTTGCCCAGCAGTGGGACATTAGACAAGACTAGAAAAGACAAGATTAATCGAATCGAGAATAAATGAACCGAAATTGCTGTACCTGAAAACTAACTTTACAAGTGGAATCAGCAATTGTATCAGCACAATGAGCTGTTTTTTGCGGTGGGTTTACTCAAGAGTCTAGTCTAGTTAAGTGGTGACAGAGACAAGATTAACGTTGGAGCAACTTCATTCAAAAACCTCAAAAATACTGCCATTCTCATGAACCAATTTGACACAGCATACTTCTTGGCGCTGAAATCCGGTGGGAGAAAAAGGTTGCCTTTTGCTGAGTGTACCTGTGTGTGTAGGACTATTCAGTTGGACCTTTATTAAGGAAAGTTTGTTTGAGGCCGTTGCGTTGCTATTCTGGGTGGATCGCTAGGAGACTGTTTCCGTACCATTCTAACTAATACCACCCAAACTACTGCATAATGAACATAGAAAGTGAAGAATTTTGTCAGGTTTTTTTGTGGAAATTATGATTCAAAAAATCAAACTAACAAACAAAATGTTTTTAAAACATCTTCCAAATCCAAACAAATATCAAGCTTAAACAAAGTAGGTAGAAAAGCGATTCAATTGCTTAGTAACGAAATCGCATATAGGTATATTCTTTAACATTTTCTCAAACATCATCATCATAATGAAATAAAGCTAAAGCAATAGACGAAGAGCCTTTAAGCCTTCAATTTTATTTTACAGCTCAAAAATGTCCGAAAAACCGGGAAAATATTACCCCCGTCAAATGTAATTCGAGTTTAAGAGGTCTATCAAATTACTAAGAAAAGGAAAAAGGGCATGAAGTATGGGCAATCGAATTGAGAAAGAAGCTTTCTTGGTTGCTACCTAAATAAGTAATTCAGGATTTCAGGTTTAAAATTTTAACGTTACACGGTAAGGTAGCAAAGGTCGTTTTTATTGCTGTTAAATGAAGAAAATCGATCGTCAAGGAATAACACTATTCTGTCGCGCAATAGTGGCACATCCATAGTTTGCGTTAGACAGTTGATTGACTCCCGCGTATATCGAGCGTAGATTTGTAAATCTTCAAGAGCTTATATTTTTGGTTTAATTATATCTTTCCAAATGTTAATTGCCTTTTTATACTAATTAAGTTTTATAATGTTTAGGAACTTTTCAGATATAACATCAATCAATGCACAATTTTATCTGTAAATTCCCTGCCTTAACTGTTGATTTGAAGCGATGCCTAAAAATCATCACACCAAAGTCTTTGGATCTTTCAACTGGCTCTTATTGTACCTATATGCTCTGGACGCAGTTCAAAATTAAGAATATTTTTATATTACGTAATAAAGTAATTGTAGGACAGCATACATATAACCAGTTATAAATAAAGACAAACATGATAAAGTTTACAGCTCTAGAATGTATAAAAAGCGAGGCTGCTCGTTGCGTGATAAGGTCCTGATTAATGTCCGCAATTCACATTAAATGTAATTTTTATTTCGGTCTAAATACGGTTTTTATGACCAGCAATATAACCACAGCTACAAAAGAAAATTTATTTATTTTAGGCCTACATATTGCCATATTTGGCTATAATTTATGATAATGAATGGAGCAGGAAAAGTAATCAAGAAAAGTACATACACGGCTCTCAGGAAATTATCACAGTCACTTGGAACTTGGGTAACTTTATTTGCACATTTCGTTTTCACAAGTTTTGTTGCACTTTAATCTTATATATTTTTATGTAGGTATGTTTACGCACGAGTAACGGTTTCGCGACGCGCAGTAACTGGCTGCGATAGGACGGCCCGCATCAAAGGCGCCGAGCAAACTGGCTGGAGAGTTCTGTAGCCGGCGTGCCGCGCCGACTTGTACATGCGCACAATCCTTTCCTATGCCATTGTGAATTTACGCGTCTGTAAATGTTCAGCATCAGCTCTAGATAAACCTTTTTCGGGATAGTGTGTAGACGCTTTTATTGTTTTCATTAGCTTTATTCTACTTCCCTTTGTTCGGACGTTTGATGTCCGGAAGTTCATTTTATAGGTTTCACTTTCCGTAAATACTTAGTGATGAAAGTGATAAGCGAGCCAAACAAATTAAGATTATGGATAAGGAAAATTTGCTTATAAGTACTTATTGTTTTTTTTTTTTCGCCAAATATGTAGTGCAGTAGCTGTTTAACAATAAGCTAACTAAGTCCATTAACCTTTAATTATACTGAAGAAAATTTCAAAATTAAAATTGAGTACCTATTATAATTATTGTTTTGTACCTATACATACAACTTTACCTAAATGATTTTCAATAAAACTAAATAGAAACACAACTTTACAACGTTAAAATTGATTTGTTTGAGTTCTGATACAGTATCTAATATCTATCATAACTATAAGGTTATGTATTAGAAATCAATAGATGAATAAAATAAATCACAATACTCGTAAACATTTACGGCCTTAGACGAGAACATCGATCATAGTTATCTAGTAGTTATGACCGTAATAAAACCACGGCGGCACGCACGCCGGTCCAAACTTTCATTAGTGGGGACATTAACTGAGATTGTAGGTTAATTTCCCTTCACACCTTACTGCTGAAAACATTGCAGCCAGTCCAGTTTTTGGAGTAAATTTTCTTCCGAATGTCCTGATAGTTTTTAGCTACATCATCGTTATCTCTAGTTATAATATAATAAACCCGCGGTATTTACACTCACGCATTGGGCGCTTTTCCACTAGACGGCACGTCAACGGCAACGGCGACGGCACGGTACCGTCGACGATATCGTAGGTGAGAATCTCACCGTGAGATAATGTATGAAAATCAATCAAATTATATGACACGCTTTTCCACTTGCCGGCACGGCACCGTCACGGCATGTCATCGATTCCCATAGATATTGTCACGTGATCGTCGCCGTGCCGTCGCCGTTGCCTTTGACGTGCCGTCTAGTGGAAAAGCGCCCATTTTGAGATTAAAGGTTAGTTTACACTCCACCTTGCTCCTCAAAGGGTTCAATATAATCATATCGATATTATGATTTTTTTCTTGCATTAAGGCTAACAAATGCCGTAAGATAGATCTTAAACTAGCTACATCATTTTTATCTAGAGTTATGATAGAAACAAAACTGACTGGCCATTTTTAATGTTGGGACTTAGAAAATGATTATTTTTTTCGTATGACTAAGATAACTTTAAAATAAATTTTGTTATACTGGTAGAAAGGAAGTTGTACAGTTAAGTAAGATCCAAGCTTAGTTTTATAACTGAAACAGTCAGCCTAGAAAAGCATACGTTGTTGAGGCTACTTTTATTCCCAACCTCTGATATTTTGAGCAAAGTAGATGACTCAGCTAGCAGCACGTATGATAGACTTTTTAGTTCTGCTATTTCTGTAACTTTTGCAGTCTGGCTGGAGAATTTTTTATTTATAGTTTATTCTTTTACCCGACTACGGCAAGGCCCAAAGAAAGAGTTATGATTTTAACAGTAAATGTATGTTTATGCGTGTTTCACTGCCACGATAGCGCCTAAACTACTAAACCAATTTTGATAAATGAAGTGTCAATCGATTCATAATAGATAATAGAAAATAGGTAGTCATTGTCCTTCGAAACCATGACCTCTGAATCAAGACACAAAAGTTCAGATCATTTGCTGACGGTGGCAGCTACCTATATTTACCAGTTAAGTACCAGTATACGCTGCTAGTGTAATAGTTAGCTAATATTGTATCAAAATCGGAGTCATGAATATTATATTGCTTCAATTAAATTACCTTACTACTGTAGACTACGTCACTATATTAATCTTTGCCATGAAGAGGATTCTACTGCGAAAAAAATATTATTTTACTATTTTCTCAACCACGAGGTTGTTGCCTTCATGGTGCAGAAAAAAAAGTTAAATAGTCCTTTATTAAATAACAATACTCGTTATGGTACAGAAATGCAGGAAGACAATATGCTACAAAGTAAATTAAAGTAGAACCAGCTACAAACTTCGTTGTCTTCCGTAACTTTGATTGTACCTGCGATTGTTTTGAAGTTGGCTCTATCTTAAGGTTATAATAATAAATCTATGGATTAAATTATTATCTATATTTCGATAAACTGTATAAAATAAGTTATGCTGCATCACTTACGCATCCTTTAACAATCTTAATCTATCTTTCATACTAATCTTAACGTTAAACACCAAAATATTAATATGGAGCTCGATAGCGCTGATTAAATTATAAGTGCAGTAATAAACGATATATAAATGTTGAATTCGCAATCATAACAACTTTATTATTTATTGCAGTATAATTGCAAAGCAATTTACGTTCCAAATTATCAAAACAGTCTTATAAGATACGAGAAATTGAGTTTTATAGACGCAATCAATTCCGTGGCCTTGTGATTGATGGAAATGACATGAACATTTTCCGCGATAAAACATTACATTAGAATAATTTTACTGCTACAAGCTTTTTAATGTGAATAATATAAGTTTGGATATGGGTAACTTTTATTTAAAAAAATAAATATCATTTGTTAAAAGAAATAAAAATGTAATAAATTGTTAAAAATTTTCGTCATATCATTTCCGTAAGAGAACTAAGTACATAATCTAAACATGCAAACAAGCCCGTTCTCGGTATTCAACTAAATTAGTCATAATAGGCATAATTATAAATTAAGTCTCCAGTGTTCAAAATATAATTATTAGGTATTGTAATAAAAATCTGGGCTAATCAGTAATCAAAATCGTCAAATAGAAATTTACGGTTTCACTCGCGGTAAATGAGTTTTTAGCTTTTATCTGTCTCTAAATTACCATCTATCATCATGCCAAATTTCATTAAAATCCATTCAGCCGTTTAGGCGTGAAAGAGTAACAAACAAAACAGACAGACAGAGCTACTCTCGCATTAATATTAGTATAGATTTATCTTATCTGTACAAGTTGTTTCTGGTCGGATAATAGACCGTTTAGTCTTGAAAAGAAAATCATAAATCATTAACTAAACACGGTAATACGCAATCACAACCGTATGGCATTTATCAACCCATATTTTATTAGAGCCATATATCTCCGCCATTCAATTAAAAAACAAAAAACACACGTACACTTAAACCGCGTAAACATCACTTAAGTGTAAAATTACACGGTATACAGGGGTGTTTAAATTTATGGCGCGATCGTGTGGTTTAATATTGGGGTCCCGTGTATCACATCCTGCGGGGGGCTTTACCCCCCTCTATATGGAGCCTGTAATTTGCATTTTGAGTAAACGGCGTGCAGTTAAAACTTCCTCGGCTAAAAGCCGCAACGTCTGCTCCGTTATATAAAGTTTGACGAGCTTTTTGGACTGGCGCGCAAGATATACTTTGATACAGGTTATTTATGAGTCGGGGAAAGCTCAGGGAGGATTTTTTATTCAAGGTTTTTGGAGCAGATGAAACAAAAATATATGATATACCAGTTAGTTCTGAGTAGACTCGAGGGTTACGTAATAATTGCTCATGGCTTTTCTAATTTTATCAGACGTGGCAAAAATGGATTTTGTCAGACAATTTTGACACAATGTCTACCCTAAATACTATACTACTACTGCCTTTAGAAGCGGCTGGAGAAATGTATTATTTTTCCTTATAGAATGGAAGTCGACTTTACTTATTTATCATTTAAGTATTCTGTAGCCGGAACTGATTCGATGCATTCCGATGTTACTTTGTTGGTGACAGTTCTGCAGTTGCACTGTCCGTCCGAGCGCCGTAAACTTTCCCCTCCAAGTTTCACACAACTTTAGCCTACTTTCTTGCATTCTGTACTTCTTATTGCAATTCCATCAGAATTGTAATGTAAGATAATTTAAATAATGATTTACATTTTTATTTCGTTTTTTTGAATTTGTGAAATAGTTTTGTATAAAAACACAAAAGTTAATTCTTTCATAGGTACCTACATCACTTTTCTCTTGGAGTGCTTTGTACAGGTAAAAACGTTTTGTGTCCTATTATTTATTTCTATTAATTACGCGCGTTGTAGCAACTTCCGTAGCAAATAGCTACGGGTTGTAGAACTTAGCTACGAAATGTGAAATGTAGCAAATATTTGCAGAAAATCAAGCATTTCAATTCTAAAGGCTCACAACTTAAAGGTGTTATATAGAAATTAGAACTGTAATCAAGTTATGAATGGCTTCCCGGGCTATAAGTTCCTAGCGTGACTGGCACGGGTGACTGGGAATAGGCAGCCGAAGTTTGGCCAGAGTCGACCGCCGAGTTTAGGAGTGCCCTCGACACCGCAGATATTCTCACTTGCTTTAATAATGGGCATCATTTTTGGAAACGATGCCAGTTGTGAACATCTTCACTTTTTAAGATGATAATGATTTCAATATTAGATAAGTATTACTGCAAACTCAAATTGCTTGTTTGCAAAAAATACCTACTTTAAAATCTAGAGTCTTTATTGAAAGTCTAACATATTTTTAGTACTGTACTGATTTAAATATGAATAACAAGTAGATACAATCAAATAAATACTAAACAAGATTTCCTCAATTTATCATCTATATCTTTTAACCTAATTTTGTTTTCTAAAAACATGAACATAAAACTATCAACAAGTGATAACACTTGCCCTAAGTAATTCAATACAAAATCAATTTCACCATTTTACTAACCAATATCAAAGATAAATCTCGAGCAGCTTTCTACCATTTAATTTTTCTTTCCAACTTGAATCGAATAACCTGGAATATCGTGTGAAAAAGTTATCTTTTACAAGTATTGCTGCCGTCCTCTCATTACAAGAGAGAACGAGTGAGTTTCAGAACGAAAAAAAAATTAAGTTGAGAAAAATCTTGATTGTGTTGTCTTTGAGAGGCAAAAATCAGATAACCCAGCTACATTCAACGTTAGTAAGAAAAGAAATTTAGAAAAATGGTGTAGAAAGCAAAACTTAGATAGCAAAGTGACTTTAGAGACTTTTAATTTTCTTTACTCTTGCGATAAAAATTTCATGTTTATACAATTTCATTTAATATAAGTAAATTATATTGAAGCGTAAAATGAAAGTAAAAGAAAACAAGATTAGAAATTGTGAAGTGATCCTAGCTCTAAGATGCATAGCAAATTTATATTACGTAGGTAATATATATTTTTTTTAATCAGCGGTGTTGTTGATTCGATTACAAAGTTTGTCAGTCTTTTCGGTACTTACCGATATAGGTATCATGGCCACTAAAAGTGTACTGCAGGACATGGGCTCCCTGTATTTGCCGATCATAAGTGTTTTCAAGATAGCGTGCATCGAGATGCCGTATTGAACTCCATTTGAGAGTTCTCGCAACGTCTGATAAAATACTGAGGGAAATTTCAGAGAGAAATACAGTAATTGCATTTTGTAAAAACAAAAATATTTCCTCGCCATTTGGAGAAATAACCACAAAAGAACCCTTTATGACGTAATGAAATAACGTCAACAAGGCCCATGTGATGTTCTTTCAAACAATGCCTTCCGCGGTGTTTTATTGCCAACTTGTGGGGCTTTGACGTGGGTATGACAGCTTTCATATATCGAACAATTCATTTATAATTTACTTCGCACAACTTATGAAAGCAGTTGTTCCAAATATGGGAGTAAGTTTGAACAGATTTGTATGGGGGTCTTAGAGATGTCAAACGCAGAGGTTAGTGTGTCAAAACATACGGAGAGTTCGGCGTGAATGCGCTTGCAGTACTTTATGTGTTACCAAATAAGCTAAATGTAACGTCACGTTTCAAACATATATATTGGACATGACCAAACTATTATCACCACCATAAAAAAATCATGAACCGCAAGAAAAAGATCGCGAAAGGCATATATGAAGCGTTTACTGCAATTTATATTTTGTGTCAAATTTCTTGTTCATATACCTACATATTAGATGAAAAATTATCTTGTTCTAAACAAGTTTTTTTTTTGTCATTTAAGATGAAATAATTCACCCAAAAGCAAGGTATCAACACAAGCAAGCAAGTTAGATCACGCAGTTAAAAGCTACAGCACCTAAATACATGACATATTAACTTCAATTTGAGCTTCATAACTTCAATTTGAGCTTTACTTTGATACAGCAACCAGTTTGTGCGATCAATAACAGCAACGCATACGTCACGTAGTGGATTGCGGCGACATCGATCAGAATAGTTTGCTTGCAAATTTGGCATCTGCTACCCATCAGGGATTAGCACCGAGTACGTAGTAATCTAGTTCACCCATACGGAGGAGCTGGCAGGGTTGCCTGCTGTAACTCTGAAATGTGACGTATGATAATATTGTTAGAGATAGCAGAATGACTTTCATCCGAACGGAATCGATCAAGTTTGTTTTTTGGGGTTTGTAACTAAACAGATATCAGTACAGTACTGACATTACACATTCCCAGTGCTTACGAGTATTTCTAACTAATTATTTTGGAGTAGAATTTGTAGAACGACCGCAAGGCAGGCAGTTCCTAGCTGAGTATACAACTGCTTTTTGTGAGATCATTTATCCGGATTTTGCCCACAAACAAACTTGCGGTTCCATGTTATGGGATGCATGTTAACAGGTTGATCTCACACTCCAAAAAGTTAGGAGATATCTAAATGTATCTGTTTTTATATAAGTAGAATTTTTAACTTTTATCTAAAACCTCATAGGTATCCGCGTTATGTTTTTTGAAATTACTTCTATTGTAAAAAATTATTTTTAGAAATAAGCAGTGCTTGTTGTGTCTTAATTCCCTTTTTAATTGTTCTGTATATGTAATGTACAATATACTGTTAAATAAATAAGATCCAGTATCGAATCTGGGTTATCCTTAGTTTACATAAGCCATCCATTTGGCAGCTTGATGGTATCAAGTTGATACCATTGACAACTGGATTAAACAGACCTACCTGAGCCCACTACATACCTACATGTTAACTTACATATATCTACCTACTTATTTACGTCTTTATCCTCAAACGGAACGCGGATATAATGTGCACTATTAGGATACTCCTCAAATAAATACTACTAAATCAATACTTCTCCTACACTAGTTTTTGTAAAGTATTACCATTGACATGACAGAAGATTAAGTAGAAATAAATGCAATGTACCGAAGTTTAGTTGACATCTTTGGCTCACCACCCCTACCTATTAACTATGCGCTTTGAAGTGCTCCAACATAATGAGCAACAAATCCTCATATTCGGTTAAAGGGGAACGATCTAACTGTGTCTGCCCAAAATGGAGATTTAATATGTAATAATAATGTTATTTAAAAATAATGTGAAGACTAAGTAAATTAATTATTAAATAATGAGTAATATGGGATCTGGAAAGGCTACCTTTAATGCGGGTACAACAAAATGGTATGATGTTTTCTATATCATCTTTGACATGAAGTAACATCCAACTATCCTACTTATACTATAATATAAATGTGAAATATTTTATATTTAAATGTCTGGATGTTGATTACTCAATCACGCTTCAACCACTGGATAAATCGGGATGAAACTTGGCACACATTATAGGTGAGGTTTTGGAATAGAACATACTATGTTTCACTGAGGGAAAACCCTAATTTCCCCAGGAAAACTCATTTAAATCAGGTGAAACTGTGGTACAGATAGCTAGTATACTGTAAGATAGGCAAATATTTTAGAACATTTACCAAACTATATACTGAAAATAAACAAGCCCCTTAATATTACAACAAGGCTAGAAGTTTCTCACAAAGCGATTTATCTATCCTTGCTTAGCCATACAAGTTTCCATGCAGGATGTGGCAGCATACGAAGCAAAGATAAGAAACTTGCACAACGACATAGCTACCCAAATAAAGTGATGTTTAGTTAGGCACCTACGCATACGCAGTTAATTCTGGATTTGACTCCTAGAAGTAAGGCAGAAAATTGACTGTTTAGGACCAAAGATTCATTAGCAGACCTTTTTTTTTGTTTTGTTGTAACAAAGCTGAATCTATAATGATTTTGTACCTTAAAAGCCACATTCCGGACGTTATCTCTAGTATTTAGCAGTTATATTTTATATTCTAACAGATAGTTTCATTTATGCATAAATAGTTCGAAGTCATTTTAGTGTTATCTGCATGTTTTGAAGATAAAAATAAACACATAGACGCGCTCGCCTCTTGCATGCTACTATCAAACTATAAAACTTTACGGTTGCGCTATTACTACTTGGACGTAGTACAAATGGTATTCACCGTTATGCAAAATACAGGGTGTAAAAAAAAGTACTACGTTCCTTAAAACCGCATGTTGTACTGATAATACCAATCAACTTTCCCAAAGCAAAAAAATTTTAGATCGAAATAAAAATTTGCCATTTCCATACAAAGATACTCCCCGGGATCTGCAGTTTTGTATGGACGAAGCAAAATTTTATTTCGAGTTAAAAAAAATGTGTTTTGGGAAAGTTGTTTGGTATCATCATAGAACATGTGGTTCAAAGGAACGCAGTACTTTTTTTTTACAACCTGTACAATGTCTAGCTGTAGCTATAGGTACGATACACATCCGGGAAGTGGCCGAGCCCGGCTGCTGTCAAAACTTGCCTAACCGCACTAAATCTACAACCGATGTAAAACTTTCAGGTAAAGTTATCAAACTCCGAAATTCTACAATTAACGGAGCGTGTGCTCGGCACTAACTTTTGTCCGGAATAGGTGGGGCATCATTCATATAGGGTGTAAAGGATATACATAATAGGGTGTAAGGAACATGGTGAATTCTTTGCCGGGTTAGAATAGCATCACCCCAATGTCTCCCCGAAGGAAAAAAAAAACAATAAGAAAATCTAGAAACACCTAAAAATTCTGTATCATTTTAGAATTTTCCTGTTAGTTTATCTAATTAGTTAATAATTTTTTAATAAAAAATTGATTTTAAAATTACTGACAAAATTTTTGTGTTTATGACTTTTAATATTACGCAGGTATGTAAGTAATGTTGCAACTACCAATGATGCATAAAATAGGTATGCTGTGTCAGAAAACACGAAGAAAGGTACATTATTATTTGGCTTTCCACAAATTTCTTCTTTTACGATCTTTTGTATGAAGATTTATTAAAGTATGCATAGTGCTAAAATTTGCACGAGATCATTGCAAAGTTAACTAACTACGATAGTTAGGCATCTCGCAACGAAATCGGCTAAGGTGAAAACCCAGGAAGAAATAAACATATCCCACTGAGTTTGCAAATCCGCCAGCCGAGCATGGTGAGATTGGCAAATATCTTGGAATATTCCAACAGTAAACTGTTGCATCTGCTGACGATGTAAGGTACAGGTTTTCGAGATCACAAGACGATATATTAATTGAAGATCGTTCAATCGGACTTGTCCACAGGTAATAGGTAGGTTAACACGAAAATACTATCCTTTGTTCAAAATTACATATTTCTTTCCAAAATTCTTAACTTCTATTACTCAAACTGTGAAAAAGTAAATAAAACTTAACATAGATAATGAACGTTCCGACAAGGATCGTAATAATGGCTGAAAATATATGAAGGCTCCGTTTCCTTCAGAGTTTTACTTTAAGTTGCAACGAGGCCCATGGGTGCGATCAACCACACTCAGTGAGGTTAAAATATCTGCGTTCGCTATGTCAAGGTTCAGTAGCGACAATTTAACTGAAAATGTAGAGTAATTTAGTTTGAACAATTTTGCTCCTGAATCATTTGCAATAGGTTTATAAAGTCATTGTGACTTGCGATGTTATTCAATAAGTAAACTATTTGCTTCTAAAGATGTCATAATATAAAATTGACTAGTTTTCTGGAACACAGTGTCACATTAATAATGAGTTTTTCGATGTCGATGATAAGCACAAGATATGTATTTTCTGTAGATCAGTTTGTAAATTTCCTTTGAGCTTTAGACACTGTTATCGCAATTTTGATTCAAGTTCAGAGGTCTAGCTCCATGAAAGGAGTTATAGAGCATACACAGTATGCCAGGCTCAAAACTAACTGATCGGATCAGGAATACTGCTGAGCTTCAAAACGCACGTTTCTAACAAAGCCCTTTAGGTACTGGACCGAACTAAAATTGGATGGGGCCGATCCGGTCTCATCTGTCTATCTTATTCTAGAATATCCGTAGGTTGAACTGGGTGGCAGTATAAATGTGGATGAAAAGTTTAAAAAATTAGTCTCAACAATTATTTGCTGTGTGTGTAACTTAGTGCCTAGGCCCCAATATATAATAGACTCCCTGTGTGTTGAGTCAAATACTGGACTTTAAACATTTCGGATGAAGACTGGGGTAGTCTAGGACCGATATTTTCTGAGATATAACCATTTTAATTTTGACAGCATTCATCAGAAATAAAGATCTGGCCCAGATCCAGGAATTTTGTAGCGGGAGCGAACGTTGCGCAGGCAGGTATGGCCCTAAGTGTGTCGATCTATCGTGTGTCGATCAAAAATGATGTCGCTAATGTCGCTATAAAGTGTCCCACAGTTCTGTCGAACTAGAGAGAATCGCTCTATATTTGGTCGACCTGAAAACATGTTGCACTTAGTTTTTGGACGATTTAATGAACTTCAATCAACTGCCCAATGTCCATAATATTGTCTCTACATTTTACATTAATAATAAATTATGCAATCAGAGTAGATTGACTTTAAATTATAATGCTCCCTTAGGTAGTTACATCAAAAGTCTTATGATTAGGTATGAATTAAGTAATTTTCATTTTCTGTCAGAAACATTGCTCAATCGTAATATTCAAAGTGCCTTTCGGAGAAAAATTGAATTTCGGAGAACTTTTCATTAATTAACTTCAAAAACAATTTCGATTACATTTTGAAGATATTTTTGAATAGCGATATTTTTGATGATTAATTTCTTTAAGTCTATGAAAATAGTGCTGTCATGAAAACAAGCACAAATTTTATGTACCTAAGTAATTATTATAACTTGCAAAATAGACACTTTTTTAAACCTTTGTTCTACTACCTTAGAATTTTTTTTAAAGTAATGAATTGAGGAGCAAATAACAAGCAATTACCCCGTTGTTACTATCGAAATTATTGCTAAAAATGGCCGTTATTTTTTAAAATTTGGTTTTGTGACTGTACTTATATAAAATAATCCAATCAAGTCTTATCTCAGCGTGTCTGTACTATAAAGTGCTGGTTCCTAATTATAACTGGAACACAGAAGTAAGTGCGAGTAGGTATTTCTGTTCGGGTTTAATATAGACATGGAAATTAGGGATATAACTATCTTATGTATACGCAAGCTACTTTATACAGAGTATTGTTATTGTTATTGTTAAGGGCTCCCTTTTCCGCATTTAGACTCATAGTTGGTCCGTTATGCGTGAGTGGGACAGTTGACTAAATTAGCCAACCCAGCTCTTTCCAGAAGCTCAGAAGTCTCCTGGGACATTCACAGGCTTCCATGAGCGACCCCGGATTGCCGAGGATTTGTGCCCGGTGGTCTGCAACTCCCACGCATTCCAGGATTACGTGAGTTGCCGTTTCTTCCGCGTCAAGGCAGCCCCTGCTCAATGGGCTGTCTGTCACGTTGATGGTGTACAGGTGCTTATTTAGTGGACAGTGACCGGTGAGTGTACCCACTAGTGTACGTAAGTCTTTGCGTTGTAGGCTGAGTAGTCTGCTGGTCAGTCGCGGTGTTAGTGCAGGTACCGCCTCTCTAGACTGTCTACAGCTAGTTGTGCTGGCCCAACGGGCTTTATATAGAGTAACAAAGAAAAGGAAACTTTGAAATGAAATAAAAAAAAAATGTTAAAACAAGTAGGTACTATCAATTTTTTTTTTTCCTAATACCTTATGTGCAAAGCTTATGATTTAAAATTCCGAGTCAAAGATGTCTCGTTTTTTATCGTTCCTTTATAAATAAATACGATGATTTATCAATACTTATATTTTTCTTTTTTCAGTGGCGTCCTAAGAAGCTTAGTCACAAGGTAAATGACTTTATATTAATGGAAGAAATATTGAGCTCAATTACAAAAAAAAAAACTTTTTTTTTTATGTGAAATATGTAAAACGTATGTAATGTGTGTATAAATATATGTTTACATTGCTTAAAAACAACTCAAAAACCACTGGAACTGTAACAAGGTTCAACTAATAAACTATCTTATACATGTAGGTACTTAAGTAACACTTGTATTACGTAAACCAGCCATTAAATCCCTACGCCTATAATTCAAAATTGATTCAATAAAATAAAATTGAAACGCGTAAAAAATGCTATAAAGAAGCAGGCAGCACCTAGCTGGCTATTAGACTAATTCAGCAGAAATCGGATTTGCCCGCAATGGCCCATTTACCCAACGCTGTATTAAAGGCTTGTCTACACACCATGAGACCGAGTCACGCGAGTTGGAACAGGCGCTGGGTTCAACAGCGTGAATTGAGTTTTCTATTTACTTGCTCCACTTTTTCGAGCAAAAACAAACTAAGATTATGGATCGTATGGAACACAACTGGCTACTACTATAGCAGCAAATGGCTACTACCAATGCAGGAAGGTTTCCCGAATTTGCGCAGTACTTATATTCTGGTACGCTTTCAAGGTGGATCAGTGAGCGTAGTACCTACCTTACCTACCTACTAGAAATTTGATATAATTTGAATTATCAAATATCTAGTAGCTATAATTTTAATTAAATAAACATTCTATATTTTCTTCAGTATTTTTTTTTTTTACTCAGTTTAACAAAATCAAAATAAGTACATTAATATAGAGACAGATTTAACTTTGAACAACTTCTTGTTTATTTATACCACTTACGTAATTACATATTGTTTGTTTGCATGTCTGTACCTCATAGCCTTTACAAAATACATCTAGTGAGCTCTGACGAACATTGTTTATTATAAAAAATGAGTATTTGAGCTTACAATGTGCAATAGCTCTGCTGTTTTCATTCAAATATGATAAAAAAAATACCTCAATAAAAAAAACGTTTCAACTTATTTTATATCTTTTATAACGTGGTTTTTCTGATAGAACAATCAAACTTTATGTTTAAATCAACAATTAGGACTATAGACATCGTTTTTGTAAACCACTATTTATTAGAGAATGTCTTAGAATAACAGAAAAGTCACCTTTCAACAACTACCTACTCAGTAATTCAGTCTACATTGCGCTAACTAAACCCTGAAAAAGCTCGTAAACTAGGTATATCCTGCTTTTTGTCTCCTGTAAAAATCAGACCCACAACTCTGGCTTGTTTTTTTATGAAAGAGGGAGGCAGACGAGCAGACGGGTCACCTGATGGTAAGTAATCACCGCCGCCCATGGACACCTGCAACACCCGGGGGGTCACAAATACCGGCCTTTCAAGAATCGTGAGCACGAACGTGAAGTCCACAGTTATTAGTTTTTAGTATTCAAGTGGGTTAGCTAATTTTGTCAAAAAAATTATTTATTCAATCCGATCAGGTTGTTACTTTAGAAAGTGGTACAGGGGATACAAAAGGCAGCTGTCAGCAGAATCGAAGCGACTCCGTATTTCTTTGCACTTGTTTATTTTGAGTTAAACTTTGTTTATTTTCTGCAAGAGAAATCGAACTGTCTCTTACTTCGTTACCTTCCTCGGTATTAAATTTTACTTCGATAGGTAACTTTGTTGAGCGCTACGTAAATAGTAGCTACTAAAGATTGAATGAGTACAAAGAGAAATATTACAAGTATTTATCTAAATACATTTGATGTTGTTAAATTGTTCTAAGATGAAAGAATGATACTACACACTCACAAAAACACACACAGACACATAAAATGAGTGACACTAAGATCGATCCTATCATTAATCGCAAAAAATATTAAATGGAGGCTAAGTAACTAAGTAGTTAGCAAAAGTACTTTTACATAATTATGCAGTTTATGAAGCTCTTTACCTATTTAAAAAAATATTATGTCAAAGAAATATCTACATAGTATTTCTGTTATGATACTAACAGTAAAATAAAAGTGACAAACAAAACAAGTCAGTCATCGATTTGTTCGAAAAAGCAAAACAATGTAACAAAGCGTGTTTCCTGCATAACTTTTTAGCCGTCAGAATTTGAAATTAAAATCAGGCGAAGAAAAGTATCGGAGTTTGCTTCGCGGTGAAATGTCGGAATTTGAAGAATTCTGCAGCAACGCGAGCAATGTTTCCTTTGATAAACGCGGGAAGTTTCCTTATCGGCCCAACTCACGTCTTCAAATATCCGATTACTTTGCGTATTTAAAAAAAATTGCATCAAACTTATCGTTTTATACAAGATAAGCATTTATATGAACGTGTCAGATAAGTACGCTCTTGTTTTTTTTTTTCTGTACGCTTTTAATCTACTGAATCTATTCAAAACTTGCGTATTTCTAATGTACTCAAATATAGCATTGTAGATTCAAGTTATTAAAAACAATTTCTTTGTTTATTTGTTTCGTTCCTTCCGAGGGTAATTAAATCCACCACTAAAAAAAACTATTCAACAACAAAAATCCACAGTAAAACAAGGATGTTGTAAGCGCTATTTAAATAAGTATGAATTAAATAATGTCATCAACAAAAACCAAATAATAACATACGTTAACTCTGATAAAGGAATAAAGTCGGTCTCGTCGCACACCAAGTTAAAATTAACTTTCCCCAATTTGGTTTAAGGAGTGTTCTTATCTGAACTCCAATTAGGGAGTACAAATAATCACAAAATCTCCTCCCTCTTGCCGCTAAAACAAGACAAACAATATATGCAATTATATATTCCGCGAGAGAAGGCAATTAACATGAAAATTCTCGTTAGCTTCTCGCAAAGGAAACTTTTGATGTTAAGGAAGAGGGAAAAAATTAAGAGTGTAGTCGAGGCTCATTAACAAGCCTTGATACTAGCGAGGGGGGCGGGGGAGGCACACTAAGCTGGAATGGTAGTGAGGGTAGTAGCAAACATTTTGCTAAAGTATCAACTAAATATTTTGATGACGTAAGTTTATAAACAAAAAAATATACTTTCCCTAACTCATACCATAATTTAATCCTACCCTAGGGTATCACAAAAAAATATGTGCCTAAGAACATCATCGGTAAACAATTACACATTATTATAGAGGAAAGAAAATGCAACTTTAGGTTGACTAGCCGCCATTTTTATAAAATTCCTACCGATTCTAGAAGCTAATTCAGCTCCTAATTTTTTGACAAAGAATATTTGAAGGTTGAAACTTATTTGTCGTTACCATGGTACAAAAATAAAGGGTCCACCACACTACACTTCGAAGTAAATTTAACCGGACGCATTATTATTTTAGAGGTTGTTTTTATTTTTCAGCTTACTTTGCTGCCGAGCTTAGTTTGCTCTTTGACTCGCGCGTGGCATGCAGAATTTTGTAATGAACAATTTTCAAGCGAAATAGAAGCGTCTGCGCCAACAAAACTAATTTTATTCTCTATTTATTCTCTATCTGATGTTAGCTTTGCCTGGATAGACAGAAATTTCTCTACAAAGGTAAAAGTTTTGCAATGCTAGGTTAGTCTGATTCAGTTTTGCATTGTGTATCAAATTACTCACTGCATTTTATATACGTTAAAATGGAAGTGTTTTCACTTTTAGGTACAAGTAATGTCCCACAAAACTATTCATGAATGCGTCTATGCTCCTATGCCGTACTCACTCAGTCTATCAACACAAACATGCACACTGTCAACTCCTCCATAAACCTAACCAAAATAATTCGGCTGAAACAAAACGTGTTCAGATACTTACAACAGTTTTATATCACGATTACCGCTAGGCCATATTAATTGTAGTTATGTGTACAAACACGCGCCCTTGATTGCATAGCTACAAGTTTACTATGCCGAGCTTACGCATACCAAGACAATGCTATCGATTCGTTTAGAGCACGACTTAACTAAATCTTGACGAAAATTATTTCCATGCCTTTTCTGTTCTCTCATGATAGAAAATGACAGGTACAGGCGTGATATGTTTTTTGCAACGCTGAATTGCTACCAATGTGCAAGTATGTTTACATTTTGCAGTCACAAGTATTGCTAAGCGGCAGTCGAGAGATGAAACATCAGCCATTCAACATTCAAGAAGCGTCCTGCACTCTGGCGTGGATGGCATGTATGTCATTCAATTTCCTAGTAAAACTTTCCCAATTAGCCATTGGCCGGGACAGTGAGATTTGCATTTAATTAAGGTTCGCAACTAGCGGATTTTCTGCCGTACTTGCGAACCGTCTATTTGCTTCCTAAACGTTCATTTATCTATTTAGCATTCGATTCGAATGTAGCGTGAATTTATGTTCATTTGCTCTGCGGATCGGCTTGCAAAATAAATAACAATTTTGGTAAATGGATAGGTCAATGATGGTACCTACAACTTATTATGGTAACTAAAAAAGAAAAAAAAAGACTCAGATTTTTCAGATGATGATTTTAGCCTTTTTGGTAACAGATAGAGCTTTTCTATAACTGGTATTAGCACAAAATTCAACTTTTGTTCAAAGCTATTTCAAAACCAACCGTTTCCTAGTTCGAAACAATCGAGGCCGCGATTCAAACCTTTCACAAACTCCGATGTAGCCATTTGCAAAATTTTGAATACCGGAGAATCTATTCAATGCTCCGTGCATAATTCCAGACTTCGACGAGAACGTACCTGTAGTTGAAAGGTTATCTTACTGAGTTTTTAGCTTCAAAAGTCCCGAAACATGTCGTGATGACGAATTTTTTTTTTTAAACTGAAAGTCTCGAGATGCAAAAACGACTTTTGGAAAAGAAACGACTACTCTATGAATCGAATATATCTGCTATTTCTTTTAAAGTCTTTCTAAATCCGGCCATGTCTAATAAAGCAAGTTTTGTTCATTTGTCGCGGCTGGTCTCTGTGGGCTATCGGCTTGTATTTCTGCCAGGTCCGGCACTAGTTCCGCCCGTAAATCAGAGCACGTGACGTCACGTTCTACGTTTGACGCCCCGAGACGTGACGTAACACTCTTTAGGTGTTTAGACCTGCTTGTGAAACGGTAAAACAATTTGGTGTTTATTACTGGTTTGTCTTTGGTAAAAAACCCATCGCACAATGGATACGTGAAAATATAAAATCTAATCGAGAAAGTATAAAATTTTAGCATGTGAGTGCAGTTTAGGTTGCATGGCAGAAATTGTTACCTAACATTTCTTTTTAAAACTAAATTCCCGCACTCTACGGAGGCAGCAACTTAGAAGCTGCTTCATTTAAAATAATTCAAGTTCTAAACTGAAAAGAAACACGAAGAGAAATCAGATTGCACTTTCCATCTTCTGCAGTCAGCCATTTTGCTGGTTGGTACTGCATTTCTGTGATCTGAACCTTGGGCACCCGATTCAAAGGTCGTAGGTTCGATTGAACAATAGGAAAGTTTATTTTATTAATTAATTTATCATTGTACATTTCCCGATTCAGTTAGGACAATGCAGGCTGAATCATACGCATGTCTGCCCAAGGAAGAAGATTCCGTACTTCGGATAGTACGTTTATCCATCGATCCCGGTCGCGGTCTTTGATAGTGGGCTTGTTGGACTCATTGACTTAGGTACTTACTTGACGTAAAAGGAAGTGGTAGTCTATTCTTCCATGCTGGACTGGGAGCGATAGAAAAATATAGAATGTCCCAGCCGCTCTTCTTCCCGGGCATGCACTATAGCGACACACATTACAATCTAAAATTGCCCTTAATATTAGTCAGACGTGGCGAAAACACCTTTTCAAGGATTAAGGCGTCATTTTGTGCTCTACCCACAATCCTCGTTTGCGCTGGCAATAAAAAATAAACTGGCGATTTCTGCGGTTTTCTTACCACGTACTTCCTAAGGTTATCATTGCGGTATTCCTAACTGTAAAACACTCTGCTATCTTGTAAACACTTAGGGTTTATAAAATTATTTTTCTTGTAAATTATTAAGGTACTTTTGTAAATGTGCGCTAAAAAAAACTAGATAGTTAAACATACCTAAAACAGGAGAAATCTGTATTAAAAAGACTTACCTCCAACCGTAATTAACCCCATTCGTTTTTAAAGGTAGCAACACACCTGCTTAATGTACAGCGGCGGAACCTTCGGCGACCAAACCTTCTATGGTGTATGACACATACTATTAACCGTCATTTAACACACCGCATAAAACCGAAGGTTCGGCGGCCGAATGTTCCGCCGCCATGCTTTACGCAGGTGTGTTGCTGCCCTTAATGTCATATATCATACAACCGCCCTTTCGCCTCTGGGTTGTAATGAAATTAAAATTCCTTGTTCCTAGAATCCTCCGTAACTAGAGTGCTCTCATATTTTGCTCGAAATAAAGCTTTTGAAGCTGTATTGCTTTTTCCGTTAAAAAAGCTCGCTGTTGTTTGGAACAGGTTTATTATACGCGATATTGTCTCAGGATTCGGGACAAATTGCCGTATCGACCTCCGGCCGGCGGTAGAGCCGCCTAAAATACCGAGTATAACAGAACATGAAATAAAACGTTCTGTTGGTCAGCTGGAGGAAATTTGTTTTAAATAATAAACCATATATACACTATTGTGTCGTTAAGCTTCTGTTTTGTTTTATAATACGGTATTTGTGTATAAATGGAAACTCCTGCATTAACTCGTAAGATATATAATGTAAGAAGTACATCTAAGCGGGTTAAACCTTCAATCATCATCAATGTAAGGCTCAAAATCTTGAAATCGTTTTTTTTAAATGTAATGTAAGCACAGCCCTACAACGATACACTCTTGGCTGGTTTTTTTTTTCTATGTGAAAGTTGTTCTGTTTCGTTGACTGAGAAACCCTTATCATTATTAAAACCTTGTTAACGTTACGATTATCTCTCTTGTAGGTATAGTGCTACTGACAGAGTTAATTGAGCAAGGGGCAGCTTGCAAGTTATTCAGGCTATTATCGTTTCCAAAGTCACGCCAATACCTTAAGAATTCCTGAACGAAACCTCCAGAAGCATTTCCCTAAGGAACAAGATGTTCTCTGCTTACTACTACATCAGTTTCCATTTAAAGAGCTTTTCTCTTCAAGGAATTGTGCAAGCAAATATTATAATTTTCTCTTGGAATATTCAGATAAAATAACAATGAGCGAGTAGAAACAAAATATTATAAAAATTATAAAACTAATGATAAATAGATGCAAAATTTCACGATAAACATGAAATGTGTCACTTTATGAATCCCTAGAGTAGCTAGTTTGATATCAAGTAGATTGCTGAATAACAACATTTTTATCTAGTTATTGAAATCATAGTGAGATTTACAACGTAACATGGAATTCAATTTTTATTAGGTACGAAAAACTCCCTTCGTAGCTCCTTTAAAACTGTACCAATAGCTTCATAGCTCATACAGAACTCAAAACAAAGATTTGTATTCGTAGTAAATATGTACTGTCACTTGCACTTACACAAAGTTCGGCTTAAACCCGACTTCATTGATCTTTATTGAAAGTTTGCTCGCAAGCAATTTCGACGCAGCAGTCAAACTTATATAATATTTGCGATAGGTGTGTGAGGAACGGACATATCATTTGAGTATTTTAAATACAGGCTGCTAGTGAAAAATGTACTTAAGTGTAATTTCTTAAAAACTAAAACCTACATTTACCGAATTTTTTTGGATAAACGGAAATACATTTTAAAAACAACTTTGTTACCCAAACGCATGACATTAATTAAAATTCTCTTCCAAGTATAAGCTTCAGGCAATTTAGACAATCTAGACATTGTTACTTGCAAATGCTTAAAACTCTTTGTCCTAGCAAAAGCAGCTGCATACTTATTCATCAAGCACTCGTTAAACTTGCATATTCTCGTCGTTAAACTATTACAAGTACTTTTAAACGTTCTTTTATGTCTTTTTACCCGACTGCGCAACGCAAAGGAGGGTATTGTCTCTATAAATAGTGCTATAAAAATGTTAGCTCGCGAAAATACCACCATTATTATAACTCTGGCAATCATAAGTGTTTAAAGTACCACACCACAGATTATTTTAAAAGCGTGGCGGCGGCGCCTACACTGACCCTAAAAATTTCCAACTTATTTCCTACATGTAGATAAGAACCAAATTAATGAAGACACAACAGTTTGTATGCTATGCAATGTTGTCTAAACAACCATGGACGTCTATGTTGATAAAATAGAACTCTGAGACGATAAAATTTGCCTTAGTTAAATATTATAATGCCAACATTACGATTTATAAAATGAAATATATATAAAAGTTTAAACAAAGCAGTGACCATGAATCCCAAACAGTATTTTTAATTTTTTATAAGTTCTTTTCAAAATATTAAGTCTGATGCGACAAAATGATACTATAACATTAATCTGGGATAAACATCCGAAATCCAAAATACCTATCAGTGCAAAAGCTAACTTGACTTTGAATAAATAGCAAAAGCTCTATTCTAAAATGTTAAGTTTAAATTCTATTTCCGGTGCAATAAACAGCAGAAAAAAATCTCAGCTACTAAGCACGAGCTCGTAATTGCAATACTTTCCGAAGCCCGACAAATCACAGTGCAAAGCGAATCGGGCAGAATTGAATTCCGACACCCTCCGTAGATAACTAGGAGGAGAGGAAAGTCGACGAAACGAAATCAATTTTTGAATGAAAGTGAGAGCGCTTAAGGTTGACGTCTACCTAGCAGTGCAAAATTAAGAATAAGTATTATTTATTTAGCTTTTTTGCACAGCGAATACGATGGCGTCCAGTCTATAACCTGAAACCATCAAAGCAAGTAGGTACTAATGTGAGTTTGTCACAATGAAGTTGGTTGGGGAAAACGGGGAAACACATTATGACGTGTTCAAAAAATCTGCCCAAAGAGGTAATACGCATGATATCTATAACTAACTAGGATAAGAATAACAAAAACTAAAACTCAAAGATGCACCTATAAACTGATAGTGGGTAGGATAATGTTTGATTTATTCAACAACAATTTAAATCATAATATCACGGATACTTAATGTATTTGTTGTATTGAATCTACGTATCGCCAGGTCTGTGCCAAACCCAGATCTAGACCAGCTTAAGGGGTCTCTAGCTAGAGCGCTGAATGTCACACTTGCCACGGCTGGCGGATTTGTCGCTCCTAGAATGCAGTATTGTACTTTAGTCAAGTGGCAACGTAAGTTTTGATGGTTAGAAGTTTTCAGGTTTTAGGTCACACGAAAAAATGTTGGAGAATCATTATTGAGAAATGTGCAGAAAAATAAATTTGAAATCAGACAATTTACTTGAGCATTTGGACGTTCGGAGATTTCTCTGTCACTTATTTGTGAAATAAATCTTTGAAGCAGTGTCGGTGATTCCACAGACTGAATTTGCACTCTCTGTCAATGCGCTCACCATCCTGCAATAACGCTCTCATAAAATCAAACCACGTCCGAATCTCTACAATGTAGCATCAAATCCGTCTGCGCAAAAGAAAAGAAATAACGTTCCTATTTTAAACTGTGGAAATGAAAACCTCAGCACGTCTCGAGGCAAACCTAATGGTTCTCAATCAATCGCAATAAAAGCTCGGAAGCCGCTGAATGAAGCCGCGTTAAAAGGTATTTATTAAATGCGGCCTTACAAAGGAACTATCGAACAATGAAAATGGAATGCCTCGAAACAATGCCATAGAAACAGGGTAACGGAGTCATATTTTTCTTTGGAAGTAAATAAAATATCCTTTGGCGCTGAGAGAGAATAAACATCAAACAAAAAAAAAAACAATTTTGTTTCTAAGAAACTAAAGATTTTAAAATGCTTACTTTTAATGTTATGCTTTTCGTATGTGAACCTGCATCATACCTAAACTTACCTTTGGACTATCCTAGCGATTGTTTTGCGTAGATATTTAACTTGCAGAGAAATAGGTGACCTACGAAGGGTTACAAAATAGTAAAAATACTGATTCCTTCCTACCTTTCTTTACTTGGCAGTGTCGGGTAATTAGCAGTCACTGGCCTCATAAAGCAGCCGCCGAGACTTTGTAAGCATTGAGTGCTTTCTGCTATTAGGTTAACTCGTCCATTAACCGCGTGGAATCGGCGCCTGAGCCGAGTTTCTTCAGGCAATGTCTAGGAAAAGTGGAGCGGCAAGCGACGCGTGGAGCGGCGAAAAGTCAGGTCAGGAAAGAGTTGGATGGAATTGGGGACAATCGGATTTATCACAAAATTTTGACTAAAATGGTCATCTATCATTGTCAATCTTGAGAGAACAGGAAAAGATGGCAATAATTTTAGATAACACTCATAGCTTTAGCTTGGAAAAATAGTTCGTTAGCGATGAACGACTAGTGGCAAAAATCGGGAAATCAAATTGAAGCGGGTAGGGGATGAGACAGAAGATTTTTAATTTTATTTGCTGTCTCTACTTAGTTAACATACGATTTTAAGAAAGCCCGATTATTTACATTGATTTCCGCTTACACAACCAACGCACCGATTGTTGTGTTGTCTCTTCCTAAACTATAACACTCTTGGTGTGAACGTTTTACTTCAACTCACGGCAAGTCGGTATATGCCCCTATAAAATAGCTTCACTGGTTTCCGCTTATCGCTCGGTCTCTCCCTAAGCTGAAATACTACTTGAAGAAGGCCCCAGCCGTTTGGCTTGAACGTTTTATAGGCTTACGGCTAGTCGACGCACGCAACGACGAATACCCTACAGAATAGCTGCTGGGTAAATGTTTTCGGTATTGTAAACGGGTCGTTTGCTTTGATTCAAGGTATTATCATTATTATATAGATTAATGTGCTATGTTTAGCTTTAGTTAAGCTATTTGAGATGCCACTGTTGTCTATTAAACCAATGTCTGGTGTAGTATGTTGAGTTCTAGCAGCATATGTCTTCAATAGACATGGGTGGCTAAAAACAGCAGCAGCGTTCCTTATGCACTGGGTTTGCCAAAGCTATTGACAAGCGTGTTATCTCCAGCAGAGAATGTATTTGTTACATGTATAGGATGACCTAAAAAAATGATAAATCTTGTACGATTTATAAACATTAATTAGTTGCCGAAATTCCACAACACAGTATTTCCTTATTTACGACAATTCGTCACATACGATCATACGATGAATTTTGTATCCTCCCGAAATTGGTTTGCGAATGCACGGACAATACAGAACGGAATCAGCTTCGGCACGACTGTACCAATTTCGTTCGCTCCCGTTCGGTGACGGCGGCAAGCCCGACAGCATTTTTCAATTCACTCAATGTTTGCCGAGAATTAAACCGCTAAATTTACTGTACCACAATGCGAGGAAAAATTCTGTGTAGATTGGAAAATTCGTGTTAATCGGAACCGGTGGTGTGCATCGACGGGTACCGTTGTTTGTTCGAGTGATATTTGCTTGCTCATGGGGCGAAAGATTGAAATTTCTCTCTGTGTGTCTCGAAATAGAACTCAATTTTATTGGGCACGGAGACATTTTATTTGTATATTTTATGTAAATAAATAAGTACTTTATAAGTAAGTATAAGAATAGAAACGCTTCAGTAAAATTCCAAATGATCTAAATTGTGTTCTTTGTGGAAAATATAAAAAAAAGTGATGTACCTACTTGGTTCTAATTCTAACATACCTTTAGATAATTCAGCTTCTAGACTACAGAGTTAAAATACACTTTTCCACTTCTAGTGTTAGTTACTTTAATATGATATTATTAAAGTATCCCCAACATAGCGTTATTTCATAGTGCTTAGTGCTCGCGACCCTCACATATCAAAAGTTCACCCGCGTAACATTATCTAACTCATTTTAAATCGTATTATATACCACGTTGGCTTTGGGAGCAGTGAGCCAAATAAGTTCCAGTTTGGAAAGTGACTTGTGGCGCTTTTAAACGTTTTTGGTCGTTCTTTTTTATGGGCCGTGAATAATATATGTTTTCAATATAACGACGTTTTGAATTGGCCGTTCTAAGTATAGTTAGATTTTATGGGTCGTATTTTTTGCACGTGACCTGCATGTCTATTACATCAATTACTTTTATATTTGACTATTTTATTTCATTAGCATTTTAAAGTCATTCATTTTGAGAGAAAATTTTCAAGTCTAACAGCATTTAGGTACTCAAACTTTTTTTTTAATTGCTGGGTAATAAATTAAACTAGATAGATAGATAGCAGATTCACATTAATGAAAATCTACAAAATTTTACAATAAGATCATTCAATATATTTAAGTACTGAAGTCTGTATAGGTATTACTTTTGACATGTTTTAATAGTGCAAGAAATTGTTCAAGAGGGTTTTTTAGATGTCGTCATCTAGGAAAATGACTGTTAATGATAATTTACCTATCACCATAGCAAATACAGTTCGGAAGTGGTTCGGAGTAACTAAGTATGTGTAGAAATTGTTCTGTTTATGTATTGATTTATCTACCTCCCTACGTTTTTTTTAGTTTTCATGAAGCTATCACTGCATTTGAAAGCAATAATGTATTCCTTCTTTCAGCCGAGGTAAAAGGACGGTATAAACTAACAATATTTTCATTCAATTTTCGTTGCCGCTTCGATTTCCTTGCCTTTACAGAGTTAAATTGCATTCAAGTTTTACTACAAAGACATTCTAGGTAGTTACTTTCTCCAAATAGCTTTGTTAATAGATGATTACGTTAGATAGGTTCATCATCATCAATCATCATTTTCTTGCCCTTATCCCATCTATTTGGGGTCGGTGCATCAAAAATATTAGAGTATAGTACCTATTTTTATTTATAAAAAAAAAACGACTAACGGTCATTTCGGGAGAAAACGTGACGCAAAAATATGAATCGAATTGAAGAAAGCTCCCATATTCATAACAAGTTATCAAAAATTGAAGGTAACACACACATAGTAAATATAGTAACACACGCATGATCCATTATCTCTGAGATATGAACCGCGTACAATATTGTTACGGTAATCAAAACCAAAAGGTTGACATAGATAAAAAATACTGCAATCTGAATACCTAGTTGCTATGTTTTTCCGCCTCCCAATGTTTGCCGAATAATGTTTGATCACTCGTGGAGCGAATTCATATCGATGGGTGCGTTCAGTAATGAAATTGAGTTTCTGAATTTCTAAAATAGTATACTACCTAATACTACCTTACAGAACATTATGTTTTACTAATATTGACAGTTCAACATTACAAGATACGTACATAATAAACATGAAAAATACGACACGTCATTTTGTTTGAAGTATATTAGAAGTATTTATTTTGTAACTATACCTATAACGTTGTGTAAACTTTAATGATAATATTATGCTTCTAGACTAGAATTTCTGCGAAAAATACGTAAAGCAAATAACAAGGTCTCTTGTATTTCCTAACGTTTCAGACATCTTTTAGACATTTTCCCTTGCGGCTTTCTTACCCCTCCGCACGCTAAGTGGTATCGTTGTGGAGTGACAGTTCCTGAGACTCAGCCTTGCGCAGAGATTAGAGGCGGCAGGCGCTGCTCGCGTGCCGGACGGACGCTTATCTTGTTACCAGACGACATTGCCACCATCTACTGATACAAAGGCTCGTTTACCTACAGTTTGTTTCGTTCTTTTTTGTTTACTTTTTACAGGGTACATGACAAATGACAAAAAAAAATAGAGAATAATAAAGACAAATATTTTATTGACAATAAAAAAGGTTCAGTTCACACCAGTTAGTGCAGTTTTTGAGAGCGTGAATAAATCTTTAATTACTATGCAAAAAGATACCATATTTCATTGAAAGAACTTGGAAAATCAACGACGTTCTGTGGTGTGGCATTGCGCTGCACCGCGCCGCTGCTGCGCCTGTCATTTCGTGGTACAACGAGATGCATCTTCATCGTCGCTTCCCGTTGTTACTGATCCTACGTTCCTTTTCTTCTTAGTCCAATTTGACAGGTTTCCATTTTTCCACTCCAAGTTTGCATAAATTAAGACACAAAATTCAACCCAATTTCTATGCAACATAAAAGCACAGAATGTTCCAGTAAACTCCAGTTCCCGCAGCCTCGTTATGGCGCGAAGTTATCGGATTTTCTTTGAAAATATTTGCTCCTCCCGCAACGCAACAAACAGTTCGTGTTGACTTTGTGGCTGCTTCAATAAAATTGATTGAATTAAACCGCAAAGCTTTTAATTTGAAGAGTTAATTTTGTTTGTATGGTCTGTTATTAAAAACAAAAATATATAAGCGTTGGGATTTCTAAGTATTTATAAGTAAAAAAGTACATATTTATTGATCCAAATTCTAAAGACTTCAAAATTTTTAAGGTTTTACTTCATGTTGAAACATGATCGATACAGGACGAAATAAAAGACATCCGAAAGCATTTAATGGTTTCATTTCACCCTATTCGTGTTTACATAGTACAGTCACTATAAAAAGAGAATGGTTTGAGGTAATTTCCGATTAGACCATTTTGTATGGCATTAAAGGAAGTTGAACTCAAGCAAGAATATTACCTTGTCTCTATGCGCCATTATCCTTTCACGATGTCACATTTTCTTTGTATATAGTTCTTTTAAAACGCCAAGGAATTTAGTAAATAGCAGTCTTTGTACACTATTAAATGCGGTTTCCTAGCGTTTATTGCGATCAATTAAGGGTGAATAGGTTCGCCGGGAATTCCAATGGGATTTTAATCTCAATGCCTGGAGATTCTAGAATATATTTTACATTCAAGTTTCTGAACAAAGCGTAGATTGGGATATCAGAGGTTATTACTATCCACACACTCTACTCGTACATTGATAATCCAACTGATATATTTACACACATAAATATAACGAGGCTTATTCTTGTGAGAAAATCATCTATATTATTGTGTAAAGTAAAAAAGGGTTATCTAGCAACGAAACTGAACAACTTAGATACACAAAGAAATTCGTCTGAGAAATCAGTTTGCTCACTGTTTACGAAATAGTTCTGTTTCTTGAACAAAATTGCAATTTTATTGTAGTACAAGTAATGATGGACGAATCTCCAATCAAATGCGATCTGACTCGAGTCTGCCTTAAACCGCTTAAACCTCAATCGATGAGGAGTTTTTTGACGCCAGAAATTGATTTCAGCGACTTTCGACCTCGGACTAGATGAATGGTGATTTGGTGATGTAATCCACTTGAACTGATTCGTCCAAAGAATTACTTAAATCCAGAGATTGAAATACAGTGTGATTTACGAGTTCTTTATCAATTTGGGTAAGTTCTTTACTCTATCTATGTTGATGATCGTGATAGTTGGCTATGTTTTTGGTAGAGAATTCTGTGGTTAGGATCAAAAAGTTACCAGAAATAATTACTAATAGTAATGTAAAAAAGTTTAAGCATTGAGTAGCTCTCGCCATTCTAGTTTCATAAGGATATTAAAACCTACTTACATATTTCGAAATTTATAAAAAAGCTTTGTACAGCACCTTTTATTTACTTATGTTAGGGCAGATTTTCATATTCGTACAGGTTCTCGAGCTATAACAAATTAAAAGAGAAGGCACATTTTCCACTTTACGACTTGTAATGCGAACACGTTTAATAAATTTTACAGCCTTGCTTGAATTCTACTGCCTCGCTCGAATTCCCGCGTAAATTAAAATGTAACGACATGAATGTTAATGTCGTTATCTGGCTCATGTCATCTCGTTTTCGGTGAATCTTTACCAAATTGCATGTTTGTCTATTTTTTTTTTACTTCCTGGGACTATTCTGTTAAAGTTTATAGGATGCTTCAAGGGCAAAATACTTTTGTAAAATATGTAAGTAGTTTGGACTGTGGGTCCAATTATGTTCTCATTTAGTAGTATGGTATTTATATAGTGGTAATAAACAATACTAAACGTCCATCATTGCCTTAAGTTATGCTCTATTTCTCCATTAATTTTCCATAAAAATTATCGACTAGACCAAACATGAACATTTTACAGCAGGGTTTTAGTGAGAAAGCTCGACGTTTTAGTGAGAAAGCTCGAAGTTTGGTGCCAATAAACTTTCAATGGAGATCAATGAAGTCAGGTCCTAAACTGAACTTTGTCTGCTGCAAGTGGCAGTAAAGATATATTTATAGCAAATGCCTGGCTCTGAGTTTTAAGTACCTGTACGTTTATAGTACATTACGATACAAGTGCGGTGCGTTGATAGTTACAGCCGAGGCGATATTGCTAGCCCGAGCCGTAGGCGAGGGCTACAAGAAAGCAGAGGCTGTAATTATCAAACCGCACGTATGTCGTACGACGGTTTATAACATATTTGCGAGGAAATAGCTAAAAAATTAAAACAATACAGCGAAAAGAAAAAAAGCGAGGAATAATTTTTACTCGTTCACAAATTAGCGATGCGCGCGCATCCACAGGGGTACGTTCAGTCGACCCAGTTCGATATTTATACCGATCGAATCTTATACTAGTGGGACGCACTGAACGTGCACCTTAGCTGCTGTCAGATAAAACCTCACTTCCGGTGCGCCTCTGAACGGGCCGGATAAAAATTAACCTAGTCGAAATTTCGTCTGCCAGGAGTCTCTGAACGGGCAATATAATTTTTAACCAGGTTAAATTTCGATCGATCGAGCGTTTCTGAACGTACCCCAGATTACCTAGTATATATCGCGCAGCGCTTTTTTTTTAAGGCAAAGCACAAAAAACCAGCCAGTATTACTATAAACTAAATTAATTTTTTTTTATTTTGTTACAGATAAATGGTTGTAATTTATTGTAAAAATTAATTAAATCAAAGAATTAAATGTTTATTTTATTATACTTTATCTCCCAAAGTAATTTTATTTATAAAATGTTGACCACTTTTCTGCCATAAAAACTCTTTGCTAAGATTTAAAAAAGTACCGTTCGATAAACCGTGCATTTTACCTAATTAAAAAAAAAACTCGTGTGTTTTACAGCACTCGTGCATTTTACATTACGATTACGCTCAAGTACGTAATAAGATACAATACAATATTGAAATTGGTGTAGTAAGAGACCCTTTACGAGCAAATGTGTTATAAAATATTTTACTCATACGGGAGGTATAGGAAGTAAATATTTACTATAATCATAATAATTATAGGTACCGCTCTTATAATAGCGAAAGCAAAAAAAAAATGCTTATTTCTATGGCTGAGAGGAATATAAAATCTAGCATAATAGAAATAGGATAATATTTACTCTGTTACAATATTTGACACACACATGATGTTCTGTTGACGCTGATGAGTGTACTCAGAACTACAATTTTGCGATTGAAAAGGCTAAAAGCGTTTTCAGTATCGACTAAAATAGATTTTGCTTTGAATTTTGTCTGAAATGACGCTGATAAGGATATCAGCTATACTATAGGATAGGATAGGATTTCAGACAAAATTCAAAGAACAGATTTCATGACTGTATTTTTAAAATTACTCACAATAGCATCGAGAAATGCCCTGATATTGTTACATCGTCAACGTCGTACAACTTAATGGACATCCGATAATTTTGATGTACCAGATTTCCTTTACACACTATGTAGGTATACCAAAAATCCTCTTCATACCTACCTAGTGTGTTACGAAGCCTGAAAACGTTACAAAACAAAGGAGCTCACTCATAAACATCCTTACGGATTATGACTTCAAATTTATTATGTAAAGAAACAATATAAAGTGAGTAGCGCGCGGTTCAGTCGCTTCAGCAAATTGGTTAATAAATTAAAAGCGGCAGTCTCAACACCGTCGTCGACAGATGGCGCTTGAAATACGACAGGTATTTAGCGCGCTACAACACCCGCCGCCGTACCCGTGTTTTAATTTTATGCTTTACGAGCAATTTTTATATCAATTTTCCCCGCGTCGTACTCCACATAATTCAAGCGGCACTCCCGCCGGCCCGAGGTCGATACGGCAATTTGTCCCGAATTTTGAGACAATATCGCGTATAATAAACTTGTTGGGAACAACGACGAGCCACGACCCGGGGCGGTTCTTTTTTCGTGCAACAAAAATCTGCGCAGCTTTGAAATTACGTATACAAACAAAAATCACGCCTTTATCCCATTTGGAAAGGCAGAACACTAACGGCTGATTAAAAACTATTTTTGCTGAAAAAATTTAAGGGCCTCCTAAGGTAGGAATGATTTGTTGTATTTCTTTAATGAATGGGTAATGGAATATTACCTACGCCTAATGTCTTTCCCTTCAGTCTCTCTCTTTTTTTTTCTTTTGGAGCTGCGCGTCCATTCAATGTTTTTTGGTACGTACCAGTCTAGAATCGAATTAAAAATAGGTAAGTTCAAAAGAGCAAAGCTTTATTTTCAGGCAAAAATGTGGGCAACTCTCTGGTTTGGTAGGTAATAGTTTCTTGAAACAACGGCTTTCCAATTTATCTCCCCACAGACTCCAAGTCTTGACCTCTTGTTCTAGTTTCCTTTAAAATATTTCCACAGTGGTGCAACGGTAGTGGAAATAATACGTAAATACTTAGAACTCCGTAAAGAACAATGGTACGAGTAAAAATTCTGAGCATACAGAGCAAGAGCTCCCGAGAGTTTTGAGCTGCTCAGCATACGTGGTACGATATGGAAACGAAAAAGATTTATTCAAACATTTACATAAAACTGAAACAAACGCCTGCGGTTTAACTTTACAATGGAAACTTTTAATTCATTACTTACTATGAGCTATGTATAAGTGTCACTTATTGGTACTGGCAATTATTGACTCTATATTGTCACAGGTTACTTATATAGGCGCGGCGGTATTGTATTGTGTCTTTCATTATGTACCTGGTTGATATTCCACCAATAAGGACTAAGCGCTTCCAAAACTCTTTCATAATGCGCACGGCAAAAGAGTTGAACTCACTACCTGCGTCTGTGTTTCCGAATGCATACAACCCCCAACATTTCAAAGTTAGAGTGAACAGGCATCTTCTGGGTGAGCCCGCTCCATCGTCGTCCATCTCAGTAGCTCCCGAGATAGACTGGAGTAAAGAGCAGACCCATTTACAAAAAAAAAATGTCCATTAATATTTTTAGAGCTTCAAAAATGATCACCAGTTTTTATAGTCCTTCCAAGCCGGCTCTGTCACGTTCAATGCATTGACTGTTGGACGTGACGCCACGTGTTCTGATTTACGAGCGGCACTGGCGCCAGCCCTGGCAAAAACGCAAGATAGCGAAAGATGGCCTTAACAGACGTGGACGCGTACGATGATCTAACTAAACTTTTGTCTAGAGATGGAAAGAATATAAAAAGCAGCTACTAGGCAGCTTAATAAGTTTTACTTATATTGTTTTAAGCGAGGACGCTATGACTATAGAAATAAGAAGAGAAAAAAAGTGGATAATTTCATGAATCTTCAAGCTGTTTACCTATGCGGATCTTCAGCTAGCAGAAATAGTATCTAACGTCAGATTTCAAAACTATCAAACTAAACACAAAGTAAATCCGTTGTAAATTGCTAAACTGTAAACATTCATCAATGTTAAATCATTAAAATAAAAAAGCGCTCCCAGTTTATCAGACAAAAAATAAACCAAAAACCTATTCAAGTATCAACATAACTCCATTATAACCATTTGGCTGCGGCGCTTCACAGACTTTCGCAATTATCGTTAAGAAGTTTCTTAATTTCATCTTCAAGTATGCAAAATTCATAGTCCCGGTAGCTTTCCTAAAACCTTCTTAAACTCATAAAAGGCTACAAAGCTTGACTGTAGAGAATTAGATACGAAAACCGCTTAATCGAGAGCCAGCCAAGTCACTTCCGCGGTGGAAAAACAATTTGCTCCGCTAATGACAAAAGGATTTGAGAAAATAAACAAAATAGGGTTTCCTCCAAAGTGTTTGTTGCTGGTAAATATATTTGTTGAACTTACCTTTTGCGCAGCGTTTCATGTAAAAAAAAAAACATTATTAGCAGATTTTTAAGGCTTTTTTGCACTCATAGCGCAAAATAGTAATAAAATCAGTTTTGCGCCCGCGTGTAATTTAAAAAAATATTATTAGCTTGCTGGGTTTGAATGCAAATCGTTTTCTTTATAATTTCTTAACTTTTACGAAAACATTTTTTATATTAATTAACTCTAATAATTTGCTTTCTGAAATAAACAGACAATTAATTAAGATTTTTCAAGCGCCTTATATAATATTTTATTCCAAATTACATACTTTGATGAGAAATTTATTTGGGAAATATAATTTAACTTAATTACGAATAAAAATTATCTAGACTTCATTTTAATCTACTTTGAGAGTCAAAGAGAAAATGAAAGATTTTTAAAAGCTGGTTTCTACCAGATTGAACCAGAATATGCCGGTTCTATTCACACCTAACCAGTGATTAACGTTCACGGGTGCAGCGACGCTCTTTAATGGCTTCAATTGTGCAGAAAATTCTATTGCATTTAATGGTAGGGGGGGAAGGGGGGGGGGGATCCAGACTGCGGCACCCCCTTCAAACCACACCTTTGTGCGCCCACAGACTGATAGTAATAGGACTGCAATGCAACTGCACTTTGAAACTATAGTGCATTTTAACTGAAATGGCTTGTACTTTTTTTTTTTGTTATGGCACTAGAATAACTTTATACTCAAGTCAAAAGTGACAGATACAGGCCCGTATTTATAAAGCGATCTCAAGAGTGAGAGCAATATTAAGTATGGATTTGACAGGTCGTTTTGTACTGAAGTGACATTTCTGATACGAACTCAAACTTGCTGTCACTCTTGAGAGCTGATTATAAATACGGGCCACAGTGTCGATATTAAAACGAGTTTATGTAATAGAAAACTGTTTATTCTTACCTAGTTTGTTTATCACCTTCTCGTTTTTGAAATTGGTTAAAAATTTACAGTTCAAAATACTTAAACAGAATTGAGACCGCTACTAATTTTAATTGAAAACAAGTTTTAATGGTATTAGGCGATCTGTGCAAATTGCGTGCTAGCTACGCCGTAACGACGTAACTACTACGTACGTAACTAATTAGACGTTCTTTAGTATTTGATATTCATTTTCAAATATCTTATTTACGCACTGAGTTTCTTGATGAAAATTACGATCAACAAGTACATCATAATGCATTTAGTATTTAGGTAAAAGACAAGGCAGATCTCCCTGAAATAAAATGGTTCATGAAACAAAAAATAGAGAGTAGGCTAAATAAAGTGTAGGTATTCTGTGATCGTTTTAGCTATCATGCAACAAGCAGAATAGCCAAGAAGTTCGAAAGCTTAGCAATACTTCGCATACCTAAGCGTTGCAAGATTCTTAAAATACTGCCCCACCAAGCATTTCTAACTAAAAGAATATACCGCGTGATTTATTTATCATTTTAAATAAAATTAAAAATGAAAACTCTCCCAAAACAGCAAATTATTATGACACAGCTCATTTATGAATATTCCGCGTCAAATTATGTCCGGAAGGGAAATAAACAAAGCGACTCGGCACATAAAAAAGGACGGCACATTTTTATCGTCTCTCTAACAGGTTACGATCAGGTCATTCTGGTCGGGCCTGATAGCGATTCAGTGTATTTTGGTTCTATGATGCGAGCACTACCATTCCTCTTGTAAATCATACACATACATACAGTCATGCCTGTACCTCTACAGCGTGACTGCAGTGTCAGCCTACTGCCTACGGGGTAGGCAGAGCGTTAACAGCTTCATAAAGATCGTTTTCGCTGCGTCAGATGAGTTTTGAGGGTTTAAGAAAAGTTCAAAAGAACTTCCATCTGGGCTCATCCAGTCGTTGTACTCGACAACCTTCTCGACGGAAGAAGAAATCCCGCAATATTTAATTTCAATCAACCCAACTATCTCTTCAGCAAACGCCAAAATATTTTCCTGACTGATAATGACAATAAAAAGTTAGGCGAATAAATTAAATATTGGAATCCCGAAGTTAGGAGGCAGTTCAACTTTTTCTCGCGGAATAAACAAAGTTTAGGGCAAAAATAAACAAGCGAAAAGTAACACGGAGTTCGCAAAATCATTTCAAAACACCTTTTTTTTTTATAACTTTAGAGCGATCTTATTTTTTTGTAAGTACAAAGTGAAAAAGAAACCGGCTGTGGGACGGTGAGAAAATTAAATAAGAACGTAATGTTTAGTTAGAGCTTATCCCGCAAAAAAACATCTGTACCTAATAACCCCTAAAACTTGTCAGACGTGGCGGATCTTTGTTTAGGTAGTTTTTGCTCTGCCTACGGCGTGATTTTATGAATGTATGTATGTACGTATTAAAAAAATTGGGAATATTGTATGGGGAAGTATTAAAAAAAACATATCAACCCCTATCAGTTTGCGGGAAGCTATCGCTTACACACGTTAAATTCTTACTAAATTTTCATGGCTTACAGCCAGTATTTCTTGCGTTAAAATAGTTTTTTTAATTCTTTGAGAATGGCCGTTATGCACTGTTTCTTTTTTGCAGAAAGAATAAAGAAGCGCATCTTAAGTAGCTAAGCTACGCAACCTGTGAATTCTTTACTAGTAGCGTACTTTTACAACACCCTTAGCAAGCTACTTAGCTACTTTTTTTCTCAGGAAAGACAAGTCTTGCATCATTAGTCTCAGTCTCCAGTTGTTAATGAGGGCACCGGCCTGAGTACGACAGTTCAGTGAAATACTTTTTTATTTTTTACGGGCTAAGGAGCGTAATAGTTGCCGGTTTTTGCCGCCAGTACCTACGCTCTTCTATTTTTAAATTACTGTATCTAAAAATACATCGTTCGACGTTAGCAAAAATACCGCAAAAATACATCAGAGAATCTGCCAATTAATGTCCTGTCCTGAATCATTGTTTTTTTACCGTTCGCTGTTAAATATTCTTTATGATTAAAAAAATCCACCACAGATAATCTATCAGACTTATATGCTCGCTTTGGAAAGAATCACCTCTGTAGGTATATTTTTTCCTAGAATACTGCCCAAACACAGTCTTGCGAAAACCTAGTTACCATTATTAAGGCATAAATCGAAACCCTAAAAATCTTCGATCCGGAGAGAATGGCGGTCTCTATGAAGGGAAATAATGAAGACACAACAATCCAATCAAACTGAAACAGACCCTTATCACGGCCGGGACTCGAACATGTGACCCCTTTTAGCCCGACGAGATCGTCATCGGACCCTACCACATTACAATGGGCCACTTGATTATTTACACCTCTATATCTTGGTTATAATATATGTATAGCTGTAGGATCGCATTTCACAATAACAACAGAAACAACTTTGTGGTCTATACCTCAGTCAATCCTTCCTGGCAGCCGGAATATAATTCGCTTGTATCTTTTATTTAGTAGTTTATTTATTCACGCATGTTACTTCTGTAGTTACTATCGCATTTCCAATAATTATAAGTAAAAGATTCACTACGCCGTCTGCCAGGAAAGATTGAATCAAGTAAACTAGGTAGTCTCAACATCTATGTCAACGTTGAGTACCTGATACGGGGATCGTAGATTTGATTTCTATGGGAGATAAACATTTAACACAGACTAACAATTAATTTGTCTTTAAACAGTATCAATGTGCTAACGATGTGTTTTTTTTTTTTTTCATTTAAATACTATTCAAACAATTTTTGTCTTCACCTATAACTTACTGACAAACAAATATAAAGTCGGTAGTCCCTCAAAAGAAAAATATAGATACATGTTGAAGAAATTGTTAATAGGTACCTAAAATCTTTAACGACACGACACGACATGGGACGTGTAAAAATCTATCAATCACATTACTTACCTATCGTGAATACAAAAAATATGAACTGCAAAATGTTCACCAGAAGAAGTAACAAAAATAAAGGTTCGTACGTGGTTTATTAGTAGGATAGAAATCGAAGTGCAATCACCTGAAAAAGCCATCACGTAAGTGCTGTAATATCCAATAAACCCTCGGGATTTGGAGTAAATTTTACTTCAAGTCCATTCGGAATGTCCCTGACGATTTTTTATTATTGGCTGAACGAATTTAGTATCTGGGGAGATATAAAAGGAAATGAAGCTAAGCCCTTCGGAAATCTTAGAAATTGGTCTTTTTTCCTTGGAGTGCGTATGAGGGGCTGAGGGGACAATGGGTCGGGGAGGGCCGAATGGAACAGCTACTTTCGCGCCCTGGGAACAGTTTTACGATCGACTTTCAGATTTACGCTTCAATGGCATTTGGGCACTTGAATATTTTAATAGGTAATAATAGTGAATTGCCGTCTATCTACATTTTTTCAAGCTTTCCACCCCCGGATACACCCGTGGCTAAAATAATTTTTCCGTTTGAATGAGCTTATTTCACGCGGTAAGAGCCAAAATCTTTTCTAGTTATAAAAATTCCGTTTTTATCGAAAACCAAAATCTTTGTTAATCAAAAGTAGACTATATCCATCACCATGTATCAAACATAGTACATCAAAATCTGTTCAACAGCGTAGGCGTTACACAAAAACGCAATTAGAGTGAAGAAGTTGTAAAAACATAGATGTAACATAAATTCGTAAATATTTTCATTGCCACTGAACCTTGACATCTCAAACGTAGTTAACTTCACTGGGAAGTGGTAGATTGTTCCCGTGGGCCTCATTGCAACTTTTAAGTAAAACTCTGTAATAACCGCCTCATATATTACCTTAATTATAATCCTACCTTCGTAATACACCTCGTTACACTTGCTCATTTCATTTAGACATCCATTTCGATTTATTCGCAATATTCACAAGCCCAAATTTCTGCTCATATATTTCACTTACGACCTAACATTGCTTACAAAATGCCTCCCACATTGTCTTACGCGGGTTATCCAGACACATTGTAACAGCATGTAACGATACAGGATGTAACGAAAATTACTGATATCGTTTAAACCACAGGCATAATTGTTAAAATAGTAGTTACCCAAATAATAAAGTTTTCGCCTCCTCTATACAATAGATAAGCGTGGTAAGCTGGTAAGTACTACGTAATATTAAATTAAAAGTTATGTTTTATGGACTTCTAACATGGAATTTTCCTTTTCTTTCTTTTCGAGAGATTTGTTTTGTGAAGATCACAAGTGAGTTCTTCTGTAGATAAAATAAAAATAATGTAAAGAAATTAAGTGTACCTCCTATGTACGTACGTGTGGCATCATATTCTCTTAAATGTATCGTGCCCTGTTGTGTTTTGTGGTATAAAATAAATAAATAAATAAAATTATATTCTCCTTCCTTAAAATTATATGATCCTTTATTCGGAGTACTTTTTTAAAACCCTGTACATTCTATATTTTCCTTATTGGACCCCTTGTGGAAACAATGTGTTTATCTCATTTGTCATAACGTTTGGAATCATTATTTACCGTAAACTTTCCGAACAAAGAGGATAATTAATGGTAGAAAGGATATTTGCACAAGAACCACTCAAAATGTCATTACTTGATATGAGGTAACATAATCACGGTTAACACCTTACGCAACACATTCTCATCCTAATATTAATATTAAATATAAACGTGAAAGTTTGTAAGTATGGATGGATGGATGTTTGTTACTCTTTTACGTCTAAACGGCTGGAGCGATTTTAATAAAATTTGGTATGGAGATAGCTGATACCCTAGGTTAACATATAGGCTACTTTTTATCTCGGGAAAATGCCTGATTTCCACGGGAAAAATCTGTAAGCCGCGGGTGAAACCAAGGGGCGGAAATCTAGTTACTACTTAAAAACGACACCTAACTACTTTGTACCCAATCAATTCGAAACCTACTCGACAAGAAAAAGAAGTATGATATATACCTACATAGGTATAATAGGGGTACCAAGATATGACGATCATATCGACATTTAGTACTACTATCATATTACCAATACCTAAGATAGGGCTAGAACCTATCTACGTCTTCAACGTTATTCCAGGTTCATCGCGTCTATCGACTCGAAACCCACACGACAGAAGAAGACATTGACCTTTTCAATGTGGATAATCCTCTTTTTTTTATTGTCGCTACATTTGTCGTTTCGCGTAATAAAATGCGGGGTTTTATCACGAAAGCCTGTAAATTATATTCTGTTCTGACCCTGACTGACAAAATGTCATAAAGAAGGTCAAAATTAGGTCAGAGCAATTTTAGAATGTTTTTCTATACATGCGATTTTTTATTTTATAAAGCATTTTTTTTGCCTTTGAGGTTTCTGAGTGTTTCATCCACATTTGGATTTTGAGCTAAGAGGTATAAAAAAATTGAATTTTCTCAACAAAAAAAAAAACTTCTACTCTACTACTGATGCTTGTACTCTTTCCTTGCACACTGTAAAATGCAATAAGGGGATTTGACTGATTTGGTGTTCTCTGTACCTGTATTGTAATTAAGATGTAGGCTGACCTGTTTTAGAAATTTAACACCATTATTTTTTAAAGGAGAACATTTTTGTGTCCCTACTGACTGGGTATAAACATTTTGGGCATAATGGTCTACTCAACTTAAATCAAAAGTCTTGACCTGAAAACACAGTTATCTACTGTAATTATGTCTATTTTGCCTTGTCAATGACTACTGAAGTTTAAAATACCTAAAAACATGTAGGGTGGGTCCGTTGAGTATTAAATACCCTTTTGACCCACTTCAATCGCGGCGGTCAACTTATAAAAGTCAAACTATTAATTTCTATTAGATTGGATTATCCAGACCATTAAATCTCGCCCCTAAAATCTTCATACATTATTTTGATATTATTAAGCGTTAAATAAACAGCGCTAAACATAAACCTCTACTTACAAAAACAATCGGGTGCAATTTCCTAACCAAACTTGAAACAATAACAAACCGAAACCGTGTTGCCCGCAATGGGATCTCGGGATCTCCCAAAATACCATCTGTAGCACAGTAGAGAAAGTAACCAGTAAGTCATTTATAAGGTACTAATTTGAAAATATAGTTAGTTTACTACTGCCGTCTGGCAAATTATCCAAGAGCGCACGACCGTAGGTTTTCGCATTGATAAGTAGCTGTAAATAAGCTAGTCAAATAAAGGGACAATTTGAAAAACAATTTTTTATTTTCCCACCTGCGATGGCTACTGCAATCCGACGCGACAACACATCCTATGTCCGATTTTGGAGTCAATCGGTCGATCCTGATTTCAGTTCCGATTGGTCAAGCCCTGCTTTCTTACTTCTACTGCGTCTAGGGTGTGACTGACGTAATGGTTTGTGATCTCCTAGGCCCCCTGGTCACGTAGCCCCCAATCTGTTTAGCGGGTCTCTTTG
>JARACY010001372.1:0-60020 GCA_029255725.1 Scrobipalpa atriplicella | reverse complement strand
GCATAGTCCATTGGATAGTGGTGATAGTGATTCTTGCAATGAATTTGACTTCTTCTCTGCCTCTTCATCTGACGTATCCTCAAGTAGTTTCCATAGTATAACACAACCCCTGGACTCACTTTTGGAAGCTGAGTTTTCACCTCGTCTGAAAGATTTTAATGTAGTGCACATTAATGCGCAAAGCATTCCTGGGCACTATACCGACTTATTAGCAACATTTTCCAACAAAAACATTCAAGCAATTTTAGTGTCAGAGACCTTTCTCAAGCCATGTCTCCCCTCCACATCATATTGCCTTCCAGGCTACCATCTTATACGCAATGACAGGATTGATAAGGGTTGTGGTGGCGTGGCAATTTACCTGCGTGATCATTTTCCTTACAAGATTCTCAGTAAATCTCCCTCTGAGTATTCAGCATCAGCGGAACATATTTTTGTTGAAGTTCTGGTCGGTAGTTCAAAGGTTTTACTCGGTGTCGTCTATAGTCCCAATCTTCATATTAACTATTTTTCTCAGCTGGACAGCTTGCTGGAGAACTTTGTTCCTTCAGTCGACCATACTATTATAATGGGCGACTTTAACACGTGTTTACTGAAACAAGATTCTCGATCTTCACAACTTACTTCTATAGTCAACGCTGCTAATCTAAATTTGCTTCCATTAACCGCCACTCACCATTTCCCTAACTGCATTCCATCTTTACTGGATCTTATCATAGTCTCCTCTACAGATCACGTCCTTGCTCATGGTCAATTCCCTGCGGACGCTTTCTCCTATCACGATCTTATATACGTGTCATATAAGATTAGGTGCCCTAAGGTTAAACGCCGTGTGGTCTTGCAGCGTGACTTTAAAAACATTGACAATGATAAATTTATGTCTGACCTGAGCAATATTGACTGGAATGCAGTTTTAGATGCTCCAACCATAGACGAGAAACTAGATATTTTTAATTCTCTTTTAACTCAGTTGTTTGACATACATGCTCCACTTCGCCCGGTAAAACTTAAGCATCTGCCAGCACCCTGGCTTACCGAGGATTTGAAAAATCTTATGAAAAAGAGGAATGCTGCTAAATCCAGATACAAAAACGATCCCACTGACGGTAACAAAGCTAAATACAAATCGCTCAGAAATCGCTGCAGTAGACTGTGTAGAGATGCGCAACGCCGTTTTATTCACTCCTCGGTTGAGAACAGCGATCCTGCAAAAGTGTGGTCCTTTCTCAGGACGCTTGGTATCGGCAAGTCAAAAACATCCTTCACTCCTAACCTCGACATTGAACTTTTAAACAAACAGTTTTCTTCAGCTTCTCCGATTCCCGCTGCTACTAAACAGGCTACTTTGCAGGCATTGTCTTTATTTACAACTCCTTCATATAATCCTTTTGCTTTCAGGCCAGTATCAGAGCGTGAAGTTGAGAAACATATCGTCGCAATTAAATCTGATGCTCAGGGCATTGATGGGATAAGTCGCAAAATGGTTCTCCTTTCTCTTGAAGTCATTGTCCCAATTCTCTGCCATATATTTAACTTCTCGCTCTCTTCTGGCTCCTTTCCTAGTTGTTGGCGTCAAGCCAAAGTTATCCCAATCCCGAAGATCCGCAATCCTTGTTCCGCATCCCACTACCGTCCTATTTCTATTCTCCCTTTCCTCTCCAAAGTATTAGAACGTCTTGTGCATCATCAGCTCTGTCTGTTTATAAATTCGAATCATCTTCTTAGTCCCTACCAATCTGGATTCCGCCCTGGACATAGCACGGTTACTGCGCTTATTAAGGTGACCGATGACGTTCGCCTGGGTATGTCGAATCAACTGCTTTCCATTATTGTTTTATTAGATTTTAGTAACGCATTTAACACAGTTGATTTTGATGTACTCCTCGCTATGTTACGATCGCTTAATCTGTCCACCACAGCAGTAGAGTGGTTCCGGGATTATCTGTATGGACGGAAGCAATGTGTCCGCGCTGATGACCGGGCTTCCTCTTTCTGTGATTTAACTGCTGGTGTGCCTCAGGGTGGAGTCTTGTCTCCTCTCCTCTTTTCCCTTTTTATCAATTTCCTCACCCCACTCCTCAAATGCCGATACCATCTCTACGCCGACGACCTGCAGATTTACACCCAGTGTGCTGTCGACGATATTGCTATGGGTATCGAACTAATCAACGCTGACTTAAACACCATCAAAAACTGGAGTCATTCGCACGGTCTTACAGTTAACCCCAGTAAGTCGCAGGTGATTGTTATGGGTGGTTCAAAGCAATTAGCTCGCTTGGATGAGGATGTACTTCCATCGGTTGTTTTTGATGGTTCTGCACTCACCTATAGCAAAACTGTCAAAAATCTGGGTGTAATGTTTGATCGTACCTTGTCGTGGTCCTGCCAGGTATCGGAGGTTAGCAGAAAGATCTTTGCTGCAGTTGGCTCGCTGAAAAGGTGGAAGAACTTGTTGCCCGTAAGGACCAAAGTCGAACTTGCGCAGGCGTTGCTTCTCCCGATCCTAGACTATGCTGACACATGCTACCTTGATTTAAATGAAGATTTACTAGATAAACTTCAGCGTCTGCAAAATTTGTGTGTACGGTTTATCTTTGGTCTTCGCAAGTTCGATCATGTTTCCTCTTTTCGTGCTCAATTAGGTTGGCTCTCGATCAGACAGCGTAGAGATTCTCATGCGGCTGCGATGGTGTACAACATCCTTTACAATCCTTCCGTTCCTACCTACTTGTCTGAGCAGTTCCAGTTTCTCGGTTTTGAGCATGACAGACTACTGCGATCGAAAGCTGACAATATTTTGAAGGCTCCCTTTACTCGTTCGGGGTACTATAAGGAATCTTTCCTTATCAAATCTATAGAGATATGGAATGCACTCCCAAAAGAAATACGTCACTGCAAGTCTCTAGATTCCTTCAAAGCAAAGGTATATCAACATTATCTCTCTCAGGTAAAATGCAAATAAGTATCCTCTAAAGTCATAAGTATGTATGTATAATATAATATAGTATGTATTTATTTATGTATCTATTTCACGTGTTTAATATTAGTATGTATGAATATGTATCTATTGTACCTATTTAGCTATGTATTATTATATTATTATTTATTTATTATTATTAAGTTTAATTAACCTTTCTTCTGTTTAGTTTATGCACTGCTCTGTTTCAATACTAATCTCCTCTACCCAAAGGTTGTCTGGTAGAGATCGCTCTAAGCGATAAGGCCGCCTTTGCGCGCATTATTGTTGGAATTGATTTTGTGTATGTTTATATTTTTTGTGTGCAATAAAGAGTTACTTACTTACTTACTTACTATGTAGGTAGGTACATTCTGTAGTTTTTAAAATAAACTTAAAATTTTCTAAAAATAGCACTAATTGTTGATACATAAAAAGCTTATTTGATCTTTTATAATGATTCTCCATTAATTAGTTCATTTTGTTGACTGATTGTTAAATGGTTGGGCGGGTGTGTAGGTAGGCACTAAGCACCCACGATCGATTCCCTGTTGCTGTCCCGGCCGAGCTAAAATAAACACCCAGAAAGGACAGCAACCGTCCCACAGACTTAAATTAATGTAGATCACCCAACCAATTCAAATGCATGTAAGCAATTAGTGTGGGAAATCTGGACGGGTGGTTAGGTGAGTACCAGACACCCACGATCGATTCCCTGTTGCTCCAGAAAGTACAGCACCCGACTCACAGAAGTAGACGACGCAATCTTTGTACAGATTCGTATGATTTTGTTTTCATAATTGATATAATCGCAATTTTGACATACAATGATTTTCTGCGTACTAGTTCTTTTTCTTCAAAGTGTTTTTTTTTATTATTAAGATCTGCAAAATCAGTATAATCTAACTTATCAAGTATAACTGGTCAGTAAGCGACCTAATCATTATTTCTTTGACAAAATACTGATCGCGAATGTATTTCACTGAGAAAGCAACGATAAAAAGCTGCCTATCTTTTTAAGTCGAAATACACGATTATCGGAGGTTTTTGCACTCGCAAGATAGATCGGTTTGCCAAATCTACTCCAATTTGAATCTGTGACCCGTCCTCAGGCGAGTACTTAGCGAAAGTGGCCCTTGCTGTTAGCAAACAAAGGGTTATTTTAGTAAAAAAACAAACAGATGATGTGCGAAATTAATATAACTGGTACTTAGTACTTCCATGCTGGACTGAGAGCAATGAAAATATGGTTCCTGCTGCTTTTTCCAGGCATATAATACTGTAAAAATAACAAAGGAATTCGAGTGCTTTCTTTGTAGTATTGTCATTAGGGCGATGGGCAGACTAACTATAAATTCTTATCTGAAAAAATATTTGTATTTTTTCTTCAGAAACAACATAGAGAAATTATGAGTATAAAAATATAAGGAAGTTCTCTTCGCGTAAGAAGCTTAGTTACAAATAGAAGAGGTACACTGGAGTTGCAGCCATTTTAAAGTGGTGTGATACCTCCACCAATGTTCTTAGAAAATTTTCATCAGTAAAACCAGTCAGACCATCTCTTCTCGTCTCTATTTTAAAATGATGAATTTTCACAGTGTATTCTAGAAATCTTATTTGTGAAATATGAGGTGGTCACCCTCGAGCGGTTGATTCCGGGCATGGCAGCCTACCTGTGAATAAGTCCGGCTATGGTCTGGCTGATTCCATTATTAAGGAGATTTCAACCCTAAAAATAGTGACTAGATTTCTATACATTAAATTTGTTCATGACTTCATAGCTCCGCCCCCCATACACAAACTGATGTGTAACCGCACTACTGTTCAGAAAGACATGCTCAATAAGTACATACCAGTTGTACGCAGGCCTAACCTAACTTATACGGGAAATATTATTTTTATCGAATGGATTAGTGGTATATAAATAAGGTCTGATTATCTCCTACTAAAGTTATTGATTTACTGGCACGAAACTTGAGTATTATAGTAATTTCTCCATCTAAAATATCTGAACTGAAATGCATTGAAAAGCGGCTGAATAATGCTTACGGCGGTTCAATAGAAATCTGTCCAATTAGAGATATCTGAACGTTACTCTCAATGAGATTATCAACCAATCACGCTTTGAAAAGTCAAGATCTTCAGCCAATGACGACGCTTTGAAAGCTTAAATTCACGAATTGATAGAAGCTAGGGTTTAGGGCGGCAACACACCTGCGTAACATTTGGCGCGGAAAGTTCCGTTCAACAGCTTTTTGCATTTCCTTCAATGACCTACAACACACAAGCGGAAAGTTGGGCAACGTGAAAGATTGTTTACCTTTATTTTAGTACCATTTGGAAATACTAATATTCTAATGCTCAGTAAAGGAAACTATTAGACGTAAAAAGTCACAAAGCTGAAATTCTACATCTTTTACTTTATCACCCTGCAAATTTTCAGCGACAGAGGAATTATGTCAAGGTAAACTTTCTCGTTTATTGGGGTATAGGTCATGCAATGATGACGCTGCAAGTCTTGAATGAATACTTAATTAAAGATGTGTTTCACCTTCCCCAATGCGTAACACTCATAAAAGCCAGTTCTAGGAACCACTTTCCATTAGTACTGATTTTTATCTCAGATAAGTGCTACGATTAGGAACGTAACGAATACGTCCACACTTTTTTTTCGTGGAGCGATAGCACAATAGCCCAAGGCAACAGATTAAAGCTCTACCCTGCCCGCATCCAATCCAATCGCAAGAAAATAAATAAGACAGCACGGATCATCTTTCGGGCGACCGATAAGCCTGCTATGTCCTGGCCGAACTAGAAACAACAATTCAAGGTGTCCTCCGCTGGAAATTGACCTTTGGTTGAACGAGGACCCAAGTCTTTGACCACAATACTATGGAGGCAATTGATAAAGTATATGGAGGCAATCAAGATTAATTATGTAGATTAGGTGGTACGCACCACGCCACACAAGTTAATGTGACTGATGATGTATTGAAAATACCTTAATACACTTACGACGATTTTTAGCAATTGGCTGATTTCAGAAGCTTTTCTTTCTGACCTTCGGACCAGTCAGTCAATCAGTTAATGGAGTAGATATCCTTGGACGAGGAATTTACAGCACCCAATAAATTTGCTTCCATGCTGGCATGTGAGCGATAAAAATACCTTCAAATACCAGCTGCATCTCTTCCCGAGCATAACATGAAAGAAAGCGACCGGAGATTTGCAATGGGCTGACAACTCGTCACTGCATGACTTCATAATATTTCTCGGTGGTCATCTCATCACTAATAGTGTAAGTGGCTGCCCTAGCTCCTTCAGGTGGAATACATTGTACGTGATTTAATACAGGTGTGTGCCTACCTAATATTTTTATTTTCTTTTGAAGTTTTTAAAAATAAGTACATGTTTTGATTATGTTTCAAGTATTGGATCAAAGGAAGATTTGAAAAACAAAATAGGCAGGTAGAAATAATTAAATTAAATTGAAAAACATTTATATATCCATCGGAGGTGAAAAAAAATACCTTAAGAATAATTAACATTGAAAAAGGAGAACGTATTGTTTTGGTTATAAATAGGTAAAAAATCTCGAAGTTTATTGTATTTTATGTAATATAACAGGCCTTTTGTTCTTGGCCATGCAATAATTTTTTGGCCAAAAATGGCTTTAAATAGCTTTTAATACTCTGCCCACCACATACAGGATATAAATCCACATACGAGCGCGTCCTCAAACAAAGAGAAAACGTCAAAGGGAAAGCAACAAGTGGACCCCTCTGGACCCCTATTATCGTTAGTCCCAATTCCCAAATTCATGTCCTGCTGGGACAATAAAATTAGGACCAAGTGGGAAAAACTGGCGATCAATATGACACGATTACGCCTACCTACCACGTGTCTGACTAAACCCGAAAATAACCACAAAAAACCATAAATATTTGCACGAAAAACTCAACAGAATACCTAAATCACCGCTGTAAAATGATTGTTTTGACTCAGCCTCTGTTTTGCATCAAAATCATCGAGCAACAGGTAGACTTGACTATGAAATTATCGCTAAATTTACTCACCAATAAATGAAATCCGTATTCAATATGGCACTGTATTATTTTTCAACTTTTCGAACGATTTTTTCACATAGAATTTTGGATGTTTCTTCACAGTAAAGACACGGTTTGCGTGACGCGCGCGAGATACGGCCGCTCGACTCGGCGGCTGGAAGCCAACTGAGGGTGCCTTCAAATAGAAATTTATAGGGAAAATTATCAGTAGTGTATCCTTCCTAGGTTAAAGAGGGTTGGCAACGGGCTTCCCGGGTTTTATTACAATTGTTACAATCAAATTAATGAGCTCCAGCTTAGCGGTATCAACTTCGGTTAAGATCGTTAGCTTGAGGTCTGAACCTGAGGATAAATAAAATGGTCTCTGCAGTTTATTATAATTTATTTTACTTTTTAGATAATATGGAAGGTAATGTAAGGGACAGCTTAACGCAAACTGAGCAACCCCTATCAATGTTTGGTATTCTGTCCCTTACACCTTACACTCCGTACATAGGGTATCACCAAAAGTGCGATATACTGAAATCCCGCTTCCTCCTTTTACAGTACGCCCGGGAGGATATTACAGTTGGTATGTACAGTGTTTCTTTCTCTATCGTACCCATTCTCAGTCCAGTAGGTGTGTACAATTTTTACATACAAAATGTTCTATTGTTTTAAGAACTGTAACTCGAAAATGCGCTTTATCGTCTAGACTCTATAAAACTTTATTATTTATTACTTTAGCACAACAGAAGTACCTAACTAAAATATTTTCATACAAGCGACAGAAACTAATTTTTTGTAGAGAGCTTGGCATTTGAGTGCGGGTACTTTTGTACAGAGCTTCGGTATGCTAAGTTTTTTAATTTGTTAGCTAGAGGGAGAGTGACCTCTGGAAAATTAGCCGGTGATATCGCAGGCTGAAAAATTATTAGGTAGCCGACCCCGTGAAATACGGGAAATGGCGACGGGAGAAGATGATGATGATGATGATCGCAGGGTAAAAATAAATGTACATAATAATAAGTCAAACTTTTTGCTCGTCTTGTGTGTTTGTTGATGCTTCGATTATTCAGCACTCCATTTGTTTTAGGATCTGTCGGAGTCAGCGGTATTGATAACTCAATATGGATACAATTCCGATGGAACCACAGACGAGATATCAAATGACTACGTATATAATTTCTCTAATAAAATATTGTGCACCTCAAGTGGAGCTCCAAATGTGCACACGTATAATAATGGGCCCGATTCGTAACCATCACGACTTAACTAAATCTCAACTAAAATTATTGCCATCCCGTTATGTTCTCTCATGATAGAAAGTGACAGGTATGGACTTATATTAGTTAAGTCGCGTATTTTGCAACGTGTTGTATTGTATTGTAGATTGCTTATCGTTGCGTCTGTGGATGATACATCTGTGGATGGAATGTGTATTTGTTGATGCCTCTTTCCGCGCTCATTTCATCCGTAATTCGATATTGTGTGTGTTTTGTATTCGTATTGGATTAGACTCACTGAAAAGTGGGGAGATATGTCACAGATCAGATATTATGGCTCGCCACTAATCATTAAACAGTAATTTTCAAAATATGATGGATATCTCTAGACTTTACGTTTATTTACTCGTACTTTCCACGGGATTCTTTTTGATACCCTAATTTAAAATAATTTAAAATGTAAGGTCTAATTTTTGGGTTCTTAATCTGGAGATTTCATACCTTTACGTACGTCTATGCTGTTTTTTCCAAAATCTCTAGTTTTATGAGCTTGGTTGCACATCTTATAATTTAACTTAACTGTATCAACTATAACTGTTAACTACTAACTTTCATGCTGGACTGGGAGTGATAGAATGTGCCAGTTGCATTCCTCCCGGGCATGCTGTAAAAACCAGCTAAGGGATTCGAGGGTTTCAGTATTGTAATTTAGGCGATCGATGGGCTGACAATCTGTCACTATAGCAATATACAGATCAATCTGGAATATCCCTCAAAACTTGTCAGACGTGGCGGAACGACCTTTGTTTAGATCGTTCACGCTCTGCCTACCCCATTAGGGATAAAGGCGTGATTATATGTATGTATGTATCAACTATACTATACCAACAATATTGTTTCACAGCACATGTCTCTAGTTTCTCCGTTCTGTGTGTGGTTTTATTAATGTTTTCTCGACATGTCGAGCACTGATCTTATTTGCATGCTGGGTTTCAATTGACTGCGATGCTGTATGTATTTGTTTATTTGTACTGGTTATTGCAGTGATACTTGTACAGTCAGCAAAAGATATATCTTTGCAGGCCCGCTCGAAACGGATGAGATAATGGGGATAAAAACTGGTAACTAAGGCCCGTATTTATAATCAGCACTCAAGAGTGACAGCGAGTTTGAGTTCGTATCCGAAATGTCATTTCAGTACAAAACGACCTGTCATATCCATACTTAATATTGCTCTCAATCTTGAGATCGCTTTATAAATACTAGCCTTAATGGCGCCACCAGCGAGTGTTCCTTTTTCCTGTGATTGGTCAGTAATCTGTCAATGTCAATGTCAATATCAGTTTTGCGTCTTCTCATTGGTCTCTTTTGGAACACTCGCTGGTGGCGCCCTCTGCAATTAGCTTTGCGTTTTTATCCTCATTTCAGGTCAACGCAATGTTAAAAAACCGTAGAAGTGACAAGTTGTCAGAATACTTTGAAACTCTAGGCTCCCTTTACTGACTTTTGATTTGGAATTACCCTCATTTCAAAGACTGGAGTCGGATTAGTGTCAACACTGGTTTACATTAATCTCTAAATATGACGAGCTTATGAATACTCAATGAATATGGAGGAGGACTTCTCAATGTTGCATATTTAGGTGACTAAACATGGCAAGACAGCGTTTCCGGTCATTGCACTAAAGAATTTCTAGTACGACCATCAAAAGAGTCTTTACTAACACCAAATTTTAGTTAATACCCCAGCTACACACACACAGGGTGATTTTTTTTACTATAAAAGCATGACCACGAACTAAAAAGACAATCTAAAGACTAAAAATCAGGTGATTGTCTGAAAAAAAAAGCATTGTCCTAGCCAAACTAGGGAAAATCTCACAAATTGATTTGACAAATATCAACTTCGTGTACCCCCCTCCCCTTGGGAATCGAATCCAAGAGATTAGGAACCCGGGAGCCCATGGCTCAGACGACTAGACCACGGAGGCAGTGGATTTTAATGTTCCTAACGAAGGTCAAAAGGTTACCTTTTGGCATCTCGCTTACGTATTCCACTGACCTTCTGACCTTACACCCTTTTCCCATTTCAATTTCCTAACCCCGGAAGGTATCAATGCGTGTGAGTAATGTCGATTGGGGTGACAATTCATCACTCATCGGCTCGTTCATCCTGCAAGCGCTTTTTGACATAATCACATATCCATTGCTGCTCTTGTTTGACATTCTTACATACATATAATCACGCCTTTATCCCTAATGGGGTAGGAAGAGCGTAAACAACATAAACAAAGGTCGTTTCGCCACGTCTGATAAGTGAGGGTTATTCCAGATAGATCTGTATATTGCTATTGTGGCAGGTTGTCAGCCAATCATCGCCTAAATTACAATATACTGACACCCTCGAATCCCTTAGCTGGTTTTTACAGCAAGCCCGGGAGGAGATGCACCTGGCACATTCTATGTTTTTCTATTGCTTCAAGTCCAGCATGGCATTAGTAGTTATTTATTACCTATATTACATATTTTAGATTCCAATCTGTACTCCATTTGTTTTTAGGAAATAATTTCTGTCCTACTTAAACACTAGTATGGCAAAAAATATTTAGTTATATTATAATAGAAAAATGATCGATCATTATTAGTAACCACTATAAAAGTAACAAACAATAAAATTCACTTGTATTTCAACATAGCAGAAACCATTTCGGAAAATGAAATAGAAAACGCGTAGCGGCGTAGCACGTTGCTACGGTTTGCTACGTGAGGCGAATAAATGAGGCTTTCATAACGTAAAACTACTATTCACTTCACACAAGTATGTACAATTCGATGTACACTGCTTAGCTGGTTAGTATTTAGAATACAAGAAAAAATTATGCACTATCTGTTCACGCAATGTATTACATTTCGAATTTTACTTTTTATTTGTAAATTTTTGCTCTGTGAGGGCGTGTCAGATGTTAGAAATAGGGAGGGAAGGTCATATTACAGGCAAGAAAATAGCCAGTTCGGTTAAAATGTTAGATAAAGATCTATGCTTCCTTATGTAGGAGGTCATGGATAATTTATATCTTTACAGTTATAGTAATTACACACCTATGACATGAAAGATTTTATTCAATTGAGTACTTTCAATATGGTCTTTTCAATACAATACAATACAATACAAAATACTTTATTGCACTTAAGGAGACAAATACACAGTAATACACAAACAACATAACAAAAGTACAACATAGGCGGCCTTATTGCTAAGGTAGCAATTTCTGCCAGGCAACCTTTAGGTGATAAGAAAGTACGTAGCAGTTAGCGGGATAGTGCAGATTCAAACTATTTACAGACAACACACAGTAATACTTATAATACTTATACGAGTAGGTACACACTATTACAAAAATATATGATATAATAAAATAGACTAATATATACCTTATAATAAACTAATACATACTATATGAAAGAGAGGATAATGCATAATTATTTTCAATCAGTAACGGATAAGCGAATGACAGGCAGTGAAGTGAAGAATAAGTGAAAGGAACAAAAGGTTAGGATGGGTCCTGTAAAAAATGCTTCTTAATTCGCTCCTTGAAAGTGTCAAGAGACGGTGCTCGTCGAATATCTTCAATGTGACGTAAATAGTTTTAAAAGCTCCGATAGATGGCTTTAGTTGTACATGATCTGTCAAAATTTGAGACCGGCTGTATACTAACATCTCTATGCTCATGCGAAAAATATTTCATTTATGACATTGACAGATCATTTGTTGCTAAGCCCTCTATCAGAAACAAAGAAAATCTGTTCTTTTTTTTCTACAACTGTCATATTGAAAAGCCCTTTTTATTAAAAATGAGTTTGCTCTTGACTCCAGTCTTGGGTTTGATTTTCATAGTTAAAGAAAACTCGCAGAAGAAGTTATTGTTGCTTTTAATTTTATTTGTTTTTTTTTTCGAGGATGGAAAGTAGTAAGTCAGTAAAACTAATGCTGAAATATTATGACAAATAATTGACTGCCTACGTTTTATTAGCTACTCTATTAAAATTAATTCAATAATGAACGCGGGCGTCGCGTTGACGACTATCATCATTAATCATCAGGAACCACGACAGTTGCCTAGATCAGAGGTATTCAACCTTCGGCCACCCCTTGACCGGAGTCCGGCGCCAAACAACTTGCTGTGTTCCGTCGGTGCGTGAGAGTGTCAGTGCCATAACAGGCATCTTCTGGGTGAGCTCGCTCCATCGTCGTCTCTGTCACTGTCATCCCTGAGCTTGAGCTTAAGGGCCCGAAATTCTCCGAAATTTATGTTTCTAAATCGTGTTGTTTTCATAGAAATCACCATAATTAAAATCCTAAAAAATATATAGTACAGATAAACGTTTGATCTAGTAACTTTTATGGATAAAAACACAATATTTAACATTTGACTCGATAAAAAAAATGAGAAGTCACATCGATTTTGAGAGTATTTTTAGTTTTATGAGACTTGGGACAACGCTATTTTTATGAAAATTTAACAGTTCATTTACTAATCAGGTTTGGCAGGAATAATAACGGGTAGATTTATAATTTGGCACTTATTTTTATCTATATAAAATAAAAACGTAAAAGCGAGCGAAAGTGTGGTTATTTTCTGTACTCCTTATACGTAAAGAAAAAGACAGAGACAGGGAGCACTGGAAGAAGGGGGCCTTAATTTATTATTTAAAAAAACCTATGATCGCCCAGCTTAGCATTGCCCCCAGTTAATATTAATAAAATATGTCTAGTATATAGGTAGAGTAAAAACTTTCCTTCTACTACTTCGGTTCATTCAACCATTTTTTTTTCAATTTTCAACCGTTAGTCCCACTGATTTATTAAAATTTACTTAAAGAGTCACAAAAAATTAAAAAGAGAAGACATCGAAAAGGTATTCCACCCCTGGCAAGATACCACAAGATTGATGAACTTCGCGACGCGACCAAAACTACCGATCACAATAAATTTAGCTTTATTGTTGTACTAAAGCTTGTTTTTTTTTAATGTTATATTGGGTTTGTTGTCTGAACTTGACTATTCATATGCTAAAACCTTTTTAAACTGAGCTTAAAATACACTTTTCATCCCATCTATTCGAAAACGACGACTTTAATCGCATATAAGTGCGCCTAAAGTTGATGCTTCTAAGCGACATAGGTACTATTACTCTACTCTTTGCTAGAGACTGTCCCAGCCGGGTAAAAATGAGATTTTAATCCTCTTTATGAAAATAAGTGCGATTAAAAGTTCTTTTAATCGCACTTTTTGAATTTGGAACCTCTTTTTCTTTTTTCTTGATTTGGCTTGACTGACGCGGAGTGAAAACAAAATAGTTAGATGTCGAATTCAAATAATGGTACACTGGCTGGTAAGACTGCGCGACGGCTGATAAAAAAAAAAAATTGAAAATGCACGAACTACGGCACGAGTGGGCAGCAGGGTTTTATAGGGAGCCCGTGTTTTCGACTCTTTTTACGAATTATTAAATATTCAAAATGAGGTCTTCTAGCAGTGAAATTACCTATAACATTCTTATTCTATTATATTTAAATTTACAAGTGTTAGTTAGGCGCCTTTTTTTCTCATAGAGGGGGATGAAAAGTAGAGTGTATCACTCGGGAGCAAAAATATTTTTGGCTCGGGCGATGTACTTTGAATCCCTCGCTACGTTCAGGATTCTACTTTAGAATCCCTCGCTACGCTCGGGATTCTACTCTAGAATCCCTCACTTCGCTCTGGATTCAAAAAAACGCCCTCGCCTTAAAAATATTATTTTACTCCCATGTAATAAAATCTACTATTTTTTAGGCCTTCCTTTTTTGTTTAGTTCTCTCGGCCTTGTGCAATTTGCATCCAGTCCTTTTTGAAGGCATCCATCACATCACGCCACCTCTTTTGGGGCCTTCCTCAGCCTCGACGGCTATCTTTGTGCACCTAGTCGGTAGCGATCTTGGCCCATCAGATGCATGTGACAGAGGTGGTCCGCCCAATCCCATTTAAGCTTGGCCGCCTTTTCTCCTACATCCTTAATTCGTTTGTAGGCGCAGGGACGTGTTTTGGATTCGATCAATCCTTTTGACACCTAATAAGCTGCGCTATTATACTTAAATACTTCATTAGATCATTGTTTGCTATAAAAGGAATATTGTACAATGTGAGTGTTATGTAGGTACCTACTATCAATCTCAAAACCTCAAAAGTTAAATATAATTTTGAAGAGAACTTTCGAACCGTTCTTTCTCGTTTCCGTAGAAGTTCTTATCTTAAATTACTGTTTCAATTGTCGTTAAAAGAATCCAGTTAGATTCTTATTTGAAGTTTTTAATTTATTATTTTATTCAGCAATTAGTTAAAAAGGTCAAGAATTTCTCCAGAGGTTCGGAACAAGAAGTCCCCTTGTCCGAGAAAGTTAGCAACTTGTGAACCAACCAATTATGCAAAGAGAGTTATAATTTATTCGGAATAAATTATTCAAACGCAGGTCATACCTCAATTACAAGGGCGACTGTATTAATATTTCGTTTACGTAGGTACAATAATGAAGGGAAGACTGTTTGTTTATTCAAAATTTGACGTCACCTCGAACCTACTTTGACATCGTTCAACCAACAACCAGTTTTGTGGAGTCTCCATTTTGCCCAGCATGGAAATAATTTAAAGGTTTTTTTATTCATGATAACAACAGCATCTTATTACATGGTTCATCATCGTCACAGGCCTTTACATCTTTGCCAGACAATTTCAACAGTCAGTGCCTGAGCTTCTTTTCTGATGACTGTATATGCCAATTCGTGACCGGCAGATTCTACCACACACCGAACAGGGCAAAATGGCGCCGGTTTGGGGCTTTATTTCTCTTATCCGTTTACAGTTCAAATCAAGCTTAGCCCTCCTAATCGATTTTTGGTTAGGACGGCCAATCTCTTTTAGAGAATAGAGAATCTTATGGGACTTGTTTTTAGTGTCACAGTGTTTGCGCAACATACAAGTGCCTTTGTGCCTTCAATCTTTAATTCTGATTGCACAGACGAAATACGATAGTACTTATTACTTCCATGGGACAGACTGATACCCACATACGGCCAGAGAGAAATCGGGTGTAGGACCAAATGATTTCGCATGTCCATCTGACAGCATGGATCATCTTTCAGACAAGTGACCAGTTCGGATTGTGACTGTTCATATGAAATTAACCCACGATACATGACATCCTGATTTAAGGCGCAAAGCACTGGAGCACAGAAGCAACCAAAATAATTTTATCAAAATAACCTGTATTTAGAAAACTTCACTAAGAATAAATCAAAAGAGTTTAAACACAAAATACTCCGCCATTCTCCGAGAGCGAGTGATTAAACAGTTTAAACGCTTCTGAGCGGCTGGGCTTTGTGTTTACAACCTTTGGCTGGCTGGTGGGCACAGACTTAAACTGGAGTAGATGACGCAAGCTCTTCAAACTGTATGAAACGTATGCTACGTGTATTTTTTCTTACTGCGAATGACATAGACAAAAGTTATAAAGAATTATCTCATCTTATCTTTGCTTGCCTCCCTTTTGTCAAAGTGTTTAATTTTTTTTCTAATATTCAAGTACATCAAGAGAGGATAATCTGGAAATCTTTTAATATTCAGTGCCAATATTGCAAGCGCTATCGTTTCTACACCCCTCGCGACCTTGGTCTCATTACCACCAATCCTCGCAATATGCACCATTTATCTATTATTTATTGTACACAAGTAACATAAGAAAGACAATACACAATACAAGGAATAACAACAGGTACAGGTTATTTCTACAAAGAAATTTCTTCCAGCTGACCTACGGAAGTGAGACTTTCAAAAAAATCATCTTAAAGTCGGAGATTTTATACACACTAGTTATGATGTGATGTGTAAGTTGCGGAATCTACTCAAATCTAGGTCTGTGTTTGTAACCTTTGCAAATGGCGGGAAACAACTGACGGGAACTGACTGAAGCCCACCTGTGCTGTGGCTGACTGGCTACAGATTGGCGCGCGGTGAAAAAAAAAAGAATTCACCTGGCAAAGGAAATAAAGGCCGTAAATCAGTTCTCTTGAAAGAGTTTGAACTTCGCTTGAGGAATAATGACGACGGATTTATTAGCTAAGTTGGTAACTGTAGAAAAGAGTCAATGTTAGCAAAAGATCAATGAATGATCGAAGATTTAAGGGCACTGACATCACATAATATAATTTTCATATCAGTTGTTGATTTTCCTTGTATTATCTACTTATTAAAATTGTGTCATTTGAAGCTATTCTAAGAACTGCAGACAATAAAAACAAACATATACTTAACAATTATCATGAATTATTTCATTAAATTGTTTTACAAAGAACAATAATTTAATCTTAATCAAATATCTAATTAATAATGACTCATATCGCTTACAAAGAAAAGCGAATAAAATGTCTACCTACCTACTTACATGTTTTTTAAATGTCTATCTCTTATTTGAACCGTGATGAGAGTTAGTAAGCTTCTTAATTGAGCTCTGATTTGATTTGTGCAACGACCAGTATCAGAGGTCCCTGAGCCGCAGCAGTAAGTAGTAAGTAAGTAAGTAAGCCAAACCTACGCAAACTGCATACGCCTGTGTCTTATACAGAGTGTAAAAAGTACTGCATAGATAAAAGTTTAAAGGAACGTAGCATTTTTTACACCCTGTAGAGCTAGACGTGATAAATGATAATACTATGTCCCCCAATGGGATTCGAACTATTAACTAACTATTCGAAAACATCACAGCCCAAGAAGGCTTAGCAAGCTTTCTAGTATCTAGTAAATGTTTAATTTTTCTCGTATTTTTGTAACTTGTAATAAAATAAGACCCAGTATTATTTTATTACGTAAAGAGAGATGTCTCATCGCTGAATCAGACGAATTATCACATATTTATTATTATCATTAGTATCACTTGACAATCTTATCAGTTATCATTCTTATCAGAGAAGACTACTTCAGCTGCAGTATAAATAAACAAAGTTATTTTTCACTTTATAGTAATTCTGAGCTAACGCGGTACCTTGATAACTGTGCATTTTAAAATTAAATTATTAAAGGTAAGTTTGAAATAATCTCTTTTTAACTACTGGGCTAGAAATGGTAAAAAATTGGATGCATCAGCTGCACCACTTGACAAGCATACTGCAAAATTCCGTAAAGACCCAATCCGAGGGTTTCATTGTGTTATCTCCTGACTCTATTCTAGACTAGTCCACCAATGGAGTGAGTTGAGGTATTTTCACACACTGTTGAAACAAGCTATTTGGCGCCGGACTTCAGTGTGAATCTGTCAAAATGTGGTGAAAGTGGTTTTTACGAATTAATGTTACTTTTCAGATGAAGGCTACCTTAGTACTATGCATGCTAGCAGTACTGTCTGTCTCCGAGGCGGCTGTAGCTCGTGCTCCCACCACCAGAGCTAATTTGATCCTGGGATACATTCAGCCTGGCGATAGACTGCTGGCAAGGCAAGTTTTAAAAAAAAAATTAATAATGAGTTTTCTCTTGACGCTTGTTTTGGCCGTAGAGGATAGAGGCAAAGACGGTGATCGAGCGAATGCCATTGGACTGAGGCCAGCCAGTTTCCTTAAAGGCACTGGCATATCCACACATCAACGGAACACAGTAAACTTTACTGGGGGGTGGGGGGATCACAGGGATCGTTCAGCCAGACTTATCCATAGGCAAGCCACAAAATTTAATTTAATTTAATTGATCTTATTTTACTTTTCTTCTTACAGGCAATATCTGGCCCGAAACCCAATCCCCAACGCCATCCAGTATCAGGACCTGATCTACCGCGGTAATGCTACCACCAGGATCAGCGCCATACAAGCCCAAGAGGTTAGTTTTAGTTAAAGATTTCTTATTTTACAGGAAGAGCATTTACTCTAATTCTTAATTGAGTCAGCAGATCTGTACGTATACGTACTTAATAGTAATGCAGAAATGTAAATACTTTTTTTTTTTAAAGAAATTGAGGTATATAAATGGAGCGGAGACCACCAGCGTCAGCCGTAGCATGAGCTCTGACGACGTAGCCGTTGGTGACGCGAAAAATGTATCAATTTGGCGCTTGCCACGCGTTCAAGTGGCTACCTTTTCCCAAGCTATTCTATCGCAATTTGACCATGGTGTTTTAACAATCTAATGCTTGGTTTCCAGGTGGGATACACACAGTATGCCAGTGCATGGCTGATCGCCGGAGGAATTGGCTGGAACACGGCTACCGTACGCGTGCAATCCGCCCGTGGCTACGGGTACAACTACCAAATTGATATTTGGGGACGATAAATAAAGTATTATTTTTAATCATGTTTTTATTTATCTGTTTACTAGCAAAAGTTGTTCAATCTCATGAGTAGTCATGATCATGAATGAGTACGCCCTTGGTATATCCGGAAATGGAGGATACCCCTTCGTAGGGATACTTAACTTACCCTGTACAAAACAAAGGTTTTCTCACTGTAATCGAGCCTTTTGAAAATAGAACACTCGCTGTTTTGTGTTTAAAACTTTTACACAAGTATTTTGACGTGATTTTTACCAGCCAGTAAACGTTACTGATTCGTAGTCTGACACCAAAGCATATTTTTTTGCCGGCCAGTGCGACTTTAAAACACCTTTGAAAGGATCACTGACAGACCTTATCCTCATTAGTGCGACAAGGTAGCCAGACATCCAATGCTGGATTTGTTCTACAGAATTAACACAGGGTTGTACGTCAATGGAGTATTGGAAGCGTGAGTGGAAAGCGCTTTGGTCAGGATGGGAACACTGAATGAGGTAGACGGGAAAATTAACCGCTCAGGCTTGGCTAAGGCTTTGAAAGTCCGGATTGACGTGAAGGCTTCAACCTCGCTCCCTCGCTCCCCTAGCCATGCCCTTGTGACTGCATTAAACTATTAAACTGGATTCGATATGCGTAGCTTTCTTTCGGTTATTATAATTATTAAAAAGAACTTTCAACGCGCAAAAATTATTAAAAATTAGATACATAAAAATACATACATACATACATACATATAATCACGCCTTTATCCCTAATGGGGTAGGCAGAGCGTAAACGACCTAAACAAAGGTCGTTCCGCCACGTCTGACAAGTTTTGAGAGTTATGCCGGTTATTCCAGAATGATCTGTATATTGCTAATAGTGACAGGTTGTCAGCCCATCGCCTTAATTACAACACTGAAACCCTCGAATCCCTTAGCTGGTTTTTACAGCATGCCCGGGAGGAAATGCAGCTGGCACATTCTATGTTTTTCGATCACTCCCAGTCCAGCATGGAAGCTAAACATAAAAATATATAAAATAGTCACGCCCTAATCTTTTCCGGTCTAGACAGAGCGTCAATCGCATCAAGAAGGCATAAGTAGGTAGGTAGACAACATTTTACTCCAGGGTTCATCGGGTCGGTCGACTCGATATCCAAAAGACAAATTATTTGCGATGTACTACTGGGTGAAATTGAAATGCAAAAAAAAAATGCTCTACGTTACAGGAACGTTTATTTTCTATTAGATGGTATATAGGTGCGGGTATATTTTCCCAACCCTGACTTAAAGGCATGTGGGTTTATAGTCATAATTCTCTTTATTCAGCCAAAATTGGACGTACCTAAAGCATTTACACACAATTTGCACAATGGAATGATTTATGGTTCCCGCCAAAATGGATGACGCGAGAAACATGGCGGCAAGCTACGGACAATGACTTGGGTCACTGAACTGTTGTTCTTTAGTTATTCCAAGTTGGTTATATTAATAACTAGCAACCCCTTGTGGAGCCTACCACCACTTTGTTGCGATCGTTCAGCCGGACTTATTTCACAGGCAAGCCTGTGTTGCCGTTGCCCGGGGTGGACCACTAGGAGGTAGATCCCATCCCACCCCAAACGACGAGAAATACAAAATGATATCGAAAATTCGAGCAAACTCAGCGTGAAATAATAAGTTACAAAGATCTTTGATAAAAAAAAAACGCTTTCATCTGCGAGTAGGTATTGTGAGATCAAGCGGGTAGAAAATAGAAAAATTCTTGAGAGGCAATGAAGATAAATTACCAAAATATAGGGCGGGAGGTCCTTGGAGATTTGCATTGTGTTTCAAGGTGGACTATCTTGGGACTGCGGCTTTGCCTGGAATTGGGTTTTGTTTTAAGGAACGTCATTTCAATACCGGGTGTAAGGGACAGCTTCCCACAAATTGATATAGGTAACCTCTCGATCAGACAATATGTACGATGAAGCAAAAATAAAAATCTCTTTTCCTGAAAAAGTTCAGTTTAGTTGACTAAGCAACCCCTATCAGTTTGTGGGAAGCTGTCGTTTACACCCCGTATTAAGTATGAACATTTAATAGTATATTGCTAACCAAAGGATGTAAGTCATCAAATGCATACGAGGTTTTTGGCGCCCGAGCGCAGCGAGGGCGCTAATGGTACGAGTATGCATTTGATGACTTACACCATGAGGTAAGCACTATGCTTTACATATCGAATGAAAGATAAGTTAAAATTATGGGAAAATATAAGAAAATTAAAACATGAAATTACGACGAAACAGTAGGCAATACCAACTCACTATGAGCGAATTTAACCATCACAAATATATGCATTCGCGTAAGAAAAATTATCTAATTTGCAAGTAGACATTTTGTTAAGTATACTGACTGTTTAATTTGTTAATGTTTTATAATAAAATGCTAAGTAATAAATCGACAAACTCAAGTTTTGAGGTTATAAATATGTTATAAAAACCACAGAGTAAAAATTTCATAATTTTCATAATCCTATGTTTACATTTTTATGGCCTTATTCCGTGACTCTATGCGTCATATTTAGTACTGGCCAGTTCGATATTTAAATAAATTCGAATAGAATTTGTTTTAAAATCGATTCCGATTCGATTAATCATCCGATTCCGTGTGTTTGAAATAAGGCTATCAACTTTTTTTTTCTTGCAATTTGACAGTTCCTTATTCAAATTACTTTGCAGCATAGGTTTCAAAACCTATGATGCAAAGTACCACTTACATCCCGGGTTTTAGGGTTGTATGAACCACTTACTGAGCATGAGATATGTAAAGGCTCTTTATTCTACTTACTCATGCATGATACTGAACAACTTTACACAATAAATGTAGGTCGAGTCGAAATATGGAATCGATAAACCCAGAGGAAACGGTAAGATTTTAAATCCAACATTCAAGTTTTTGATAAAGTTATTTTTTTCTTCAAGTTATAAGGAGAAATCTCTATTATACGTATTTAAAGAATTTTACACACCTCTGCATTATTATATCAACATAATGTATCAAGGAACTTGCGTTTAAAGCAAGAAAATAATCCCAAGGGATTTAAAGTTGTATGGAAATCCTTAATAGCCCAAGGGTTATTATGTGATTTGAATTTGGAATGTCATGTGAACTACTAAGAAAATAATTTTCAGAAAAAAAAAATATGGCTGTGTGTGTATTAAAACTGTTGCCACACTCGCCTTCTGCGCCTCCCGGCGAGTGTAAAAAGGCTGTATGACTAGTTATCTGTATGTGCTCTTTGCTTTGTATAAAAAAAAGAAACTAAAAAAAAGAAAACGCGGTTTGATTTTGCAAAAGTTTTTCTCTCATTGATTATTACTTCCATTTCGTAAATTGTCGAGTGAAATTAATATTTTGACTCCAGAAGACATTGTGACTAGTACTTATTTTATCGTATTTTGTTATTTATGTTGAATATGTTAAATGCGATCAATTCGTTTTTTGGAAAAATACGTAGGTAGTGGATTGTGAACGTGAAGTGTAGTTCAGTGAGTGTGAATTGACTTTCGGATCTGTTGCTTCTGGTATGTTTTCAATATTTATTTATGTATCAATATTACATGATTAGGTATATTTCTGAGCTTTATTATCTTACAGACGCCTGCCACCGTCTAAGTAATCTGTGCAGTAGGTGTGTAAAATATAGTATGCTCCTCGGGAATAAATGTGTCTTCGCCTTGGGCAGACTTGAATCCCTCGCTACATTCAGGATTCTTGTCATAATTCCCTCGCTTCGCTCAGGAATTAAAGATTTAATTCCCTCGCTGCGCTCGGGAATTAATCCTAGAATCCTTCATTCCGCTCAGGATTCAATATGCTGCCCGTGACGTTAGACACTGCTTTATTCCCTCGTTGCCTAATATACTATTAAGACAATGGGCGCTTTTTCACTAGACGGCACGGCATCGGCACGGCGACGATCACGTGACAATACCTATGGGAATCGATGACATGCAGTGCCGGTGCCGTGCCGGCAAGTGGAAAAGCGTGTCATATAATTTCATTGATTTTCATACATTATGTCATCCACGATACCGTCGACGGTACCGTGCCGTCACCGTGCCGTCTAGTGGAAAAGCGCCCATTGTCATTTTCTCAATCGCTTAGCTCCCAGGGGCCACGCAATTTTAGGATGGAAAATATTATAATCGGGTACCAAAATAAACGGTTTGCCCAACGGCACTTTAATAATTTATCATCTTTTCGAGCTGCCCGCGACTTAATAAATCCCTTGGTAAACAAACAACATAAATGACGGAAAAATCGATTATCAATTTATTAGACAAAAGAATACCAAGCATAAAAAAAGAATATTAAGCATTTATAAACGAAATTAGGTTCCATAATACAGTTTTGCCTGCATCCCAAATATTAGGCATAATTTTCTCTATAACGTGGGTAACTTTTTAGGCAAATCATGTTGTCCGTTAAACAAGAGAACTCCATCAGAAGTTTCACAATATGTGATGTTATTATTAATGTTGCTTTCGGGTTTGGTATAAGAAATATTAATTACACCCTGTCTTGTGGTCTATTAGTCTAAGCCAAAGGGCTTTTGAGAGGTCGTGGGTTCAATTTGCCACAAGGGACACGCAAAGTTGAAATTATTACTTGTTTTTGAGATTGTTCCTAGTTTGATCAGGACTATGCGGGTGAGATAATCCAAATATTTGATTGATTCGGTGTGTGTTTATCGTGCCGTGCTACGGTGACGGTTGCTACGGCGTAGCAATAACTACTACGCAGCGTAGCACTCGCTACGTAGTTACGTACGTATATTTTTATTTTTAGAAGTTTTTTTTAGGCGATGGGCTGACAACTCGTCACTATAGCAATATACATAATCATCTGTAAAAACCCTCAAAACTCGTCAGACGTGGCAGTGGCAGAATGACCTTCCTTAGGTCGTTTTTGCTCTGCCTACCCCTTTAGGGATAAAGGCGTGATTTATGTATGTATGTATGTATGTATGTAAAACCTTAAAGAGCTCTAGCGTCAGCCGCCAGGCTATTTATGGCTTTATCCTTTAAAAAGTTTAAAGTAATCCTTCACTAGCATCACATGCCTGGCGTAAAAGTCGTTCATTTATTTATTTATTTTTACTAAAGTCCGAGTAACTACTCGGAGCCGGCGCTCCCAGCGTTCAGGACTTCAGTCTAACATTGTTCTCGCATTATACGAACAAGTGAAATCCATTCCAACAACTCGCAACCTCATGTTACATTTATAAATAGTGTATTGCTTTATGGTAAGATTTCATAATACAGGATGTAACAGTAGTACCTACTGATTATGTTTCCAAAATATGAAAGTAATAAACAAAAATTCGCAACGTCCACTATAACGACGTGCGTGCAAACAAGCCCACGTTGAATGTAGGTAGGTATCACCACACCACTGCCGTCTACCTTGCAGAGAGTAGGTAGGTAGGTAGGTAGCACAGGTAGGTAGGTTTATATCCTGTGATGTACGGACATAAATTTAAAAAAATGAAAAACCCTAAAAAAGTGGATAAGAAAATGGGATCCTTTCATTATAATATTCTTTTTTAATTATGCTATTAAATGGCCATATTTTCCGAAAAAATCTCTTTCAAATGCCATTAGATTTTTCTCTTTATTAGGTATATTTCTTCTGGAATATATGGCTAAATTAGGAGTTTTTTTGAAGCCTAAAGTGCCAGTTAATTTTATTAATATTTTTCTTGCTCGATTATTTTTATATGCTAATGTAATTCTTATAAAATGAAACGATGAAAATACGGCTGGAGGTCTCAGATCGAATACGAGAGCGTGGGAAATATTCATCTCACTTTATTTAATTTTTTTCTGACTGTAAATTAGACTGTATGGACTATGTAGGTATCATTGCCACTTTGGCATGGGAAAAATATTTAAAAAAATATTACATTGACTTGACAGGAGTTTTGCGCGGGAATCGTAACGAATCATACGTAGAACGAGTGTCTGGCTTTCTAATTTAGTTTTTCGCGGCTATTATTGTGATAGTGTAGTGGGATTAGCATAATAATGTGCCGGTAGTGAAAAACAATGTGGTGAAAGTGAGAAATAAAGTACAGAAATCCTATATGGTTCGACTCGACACCCCCGCGTAAATCATCATCAGCATCTGAATGTGATCCCACACTCGCACTTCGTTCCTCGCTCTTATAAATTAGTTCCTTGCAGTGTTTGTTGTATTTATGTGGTGGATTTAACATGATCTGCTGACGAGGAACATTATGGCGGGAGTAAGAAGCAAAGGAAGGTGCTACTGTACGATTCGGATTGTTATCTCCGCGCAAAAGTCTTTTTTAAACTTTGAGCATTGGAATGTGAATCACCGGCTCATTCTAATGACTTTTAGGTTAGCGTAGGTTAAGATTAGGTTAAGACAACTCAAGAAAAAGACAACTGAAGACTAGGCTGCACGGACTCACGCTCTTTGCCTTCCCTTACATGGGAGAATCATAAAAAAGAAATGACTTGACAGTTTGACAGTGACATTGACATGAACATGACAGTGTCAGTTTCATTCTGACGTGTTGTTTGGCTGTGGAGGACTGTAAACATTTTCTAATATTTATTGAATTACGAGAGAAAAAACCGTGATATCTTGTTAATAATCTAAAGCATACCGTAAAAAAGTATTATAAAAATGCTGAAAGCTGTAATTCTGATTGGAGGGCCTCAAAAAGGTAATTTTTGAAGTGTGTCTACGTCACCGGTTTTATCTCTAATAAACTTTGAAATATTATTGTAATGCGCATAAATTACAACGTATTGAAGCGTATTTATCTATTGTCACAGCATGTTTTAGCAGAAATACCTTACAATAGCTGTTTCAGAGAGTATTTAAGAATGTCCTTATAGGTTATGTTTACTTTGTTGTAAGTGTTAATAGGAAATTATTCACAGCAATATGGAAGTAGATAAGGTCCATATCTATAGTCACTAAGAGTGTTTATCAACAGATACATGAATGATGCGAAGCAACAAGGACAATTAGCAAAAATTACTATTTTACTTGTCTAGATTGTAATGGAGTGTCTACATAGAAATATGGAAATAATACTATTTCATAATTAAATCATAAGTGTTATATTGAGTGTTTTTAATTTACAAGATTTCTAAAAAATGTACCATAATTAATAACATACATACATATAATCACGTCTTTATCCCTAATGGGGTAGGCAGAGCGTAAACGACCTAAACAAAGTTAGTTCCGCCACATCTGACAAGTTTTGAGGGTTATTCCAGATAGATCTGTATATTGCTATAAGTGACAGGTTGTCAGCCCATCGCCTAAATTACAATACTAAAACCCTCAAATCCCTTAGCTGACTTTTACAGCATAATTAATAACACCAAATATAAATAAAAAGTAATAAATATTTCACCCTTCAGGCACGCGTTTCCGCCCTCTCTCCCTGGAAACCCCAAAGCCCCTGTTCCCGGTAGCCGGGAAGCCTCTCATTGAGCACCATATAGCGGCATGCGCTAAACTGCAAGAATGCAAAGAGATCCTAATTGTTGGCTCCTACCCAACTACACAGATGACTCAGTTTGTCGCCGATATGCAGAAGGAGTATCATGTTATCATCAGGTTTGTTTGAATACTGGAACGAATAGAAATAATGTCTACTTTTTAAGTTAGTCATAGTATTAACAACTTCTTAGGAAGCATTTTCTCCAAATTTGAGTGCTTTAAAGCATTTCTTTGCCTACAACGTAGGCCCTACATACATTTTTCTCTTTAAAAATATTAATTATATAAAAATTCTCATCCTTATTGAAAAAAAAATGTTTGTTTAAGCTGGCCACAAACTAATTTACATTCCTTTCTGCCTTACAGATACCTCCAAGAGTTCACTCCGCTGGGCACTGGTGGAGGCCTATACCACTTCAGAGACCAGGTCCGTGCCGGGAACCCCACTGCATTCTTCTTGCTCAACGGAGATGTCTGCGCCGACTTCCCATTGAAAGAACTTGCCACATTCCATATAGGAAAACCTTCTGCTTTAGTAAGCTTTATTTTTATAGTATAATTTTATTTAAAAACTTACAGGTTTGTTCTTGACCACTTTAGGTATAAGATAAATAAAAAACTCTCATCTCATTGGATTTATTATCCATCCAGGTTTCCACGGATTTGTCTCACTCAGTTGGGTTTGCATTTATGGTTCTTTATTAAGGTCTGGTTTAAATCTGGACACTCATAAAAAGAGACAGAGGTCTTCACCCGTCATTTTACTATATTAACGGGTCAACTCATGATTATTTAGTTAAATAGTAAGACAAGTGAAAATTTAAAAAGTTATATGTCTCTACCCCTGTTGTTTGAGGGTCTATGTGCTCGCGGCAACTGTCCCTTTCAAACCAATGACAGAATGCGCGCTCTGTCCTTTTCTAGCATGGGGTTGTTACAAGCCGATTTCATATTTTTGCATTTATCTCAATGTACATAAAAAGTATTGAAAACAGAGTTGATGATGATGTTCTTCATAATTATATGGTGAACTCGATATAACATTTGCTGTTTCTAAGCTCATAGAAATGTCACAGTTGTTAAAATTCGGCATTGAGACGCCAGTTTTTCATGATATTTCTGATGATTTCCTGGTGTAATCATAGTATTTTTAGGTTATATCTATGAATCTAGTTGTTCTCCATATTTTAGAGAAGCTAACCATACTATAGATTTATTGAAAATTCAACTATTAACAAAGTGAAATGCCGGACCGTGTTTAGCCCGATTTAGAGTACTTCCCTCCTTAAGAGGACATTTTACTCGCATTGCTTAAATTTTCGCGAATTGGAGTAAATTTTCATGAAATAAAATATTTGTTTAATTCTTTCTTTCACAGGTTACAATAATGGGCACAGAAGCGACTCGCCAGCAGTCCGTTCACTATGGTTGCATGGTCCGAAACAATGACTCAGCAGTCACGCACTACGTAGAAAAACCCAGCAGCTACGTGTCCACTTTGATCAACTGCGGAGTATACATGTGTTCTCTGAATGTGTTCCAAACTATGGCTGAGGCTGCGCAGAAGAAACAAGACTCGTTCTATAGGTATTGCTTATCACTTTTATATACTATACTAAGTAACTTGTTACGTCGAAGTTTCCCGTGGGAATCAGACATTTTCCCGCTGTGAAAAGTAGCTTATATTACTCAAGGTGAACATAGCTTTCAAATGGTAGAAGAATTTTGAAATTGGTCCATTACTGTTGGAGTTATTCGTTACAAAAATACAAATCTTTACTCTTTATAATACTGTGTATAGATCAAATATATAGCTGTTTGTTTGGACTCCATGAGCTTTTTCGTACCTCCAAGCTTCGGCGGAGTAAATTGTTCTTTTCCTATTAACCTAACAAAACTCGGTTGTTTCTTCCATGCTAGACTGGGAGCGATAGAAAAACATAGAATGTGCCAGCTGCATCTCCTCCCGGGCATGCTGTAAAAACCAGCTAAGGGATTCGAGGGTTTTAGTATACTGTCATTTAGGCGATGGGCTGACAATGACAATGATGGACGCCTATCAGAAAGACTGGACTGAGGTTGCATTGGACCGTGACAAATGGAAGACCGCGGTGGAGGTCTTTGCCCAGCAGTGGGATCTCACGGGCTATAATAATAATGTTTTGTCATCCAGTGGTGGGGACAGTTGTCAAAATGGCGCTCATCCCGGGTACCTATCATGGGAGCAGGATGTGCTGTCGCCGCTCGCTGGCACCAACAAACTGTTTGCACTACAGGTGAGACCAATATCTTCACAGTTCACAACATGCACAGAAGAAGAATATACATACATACATTACATACATAAATCACGCCTTTATCCCTACTGGGATAGTCAAAACGTGAACGACCTAAACAAAGGTCGTTCCGCCACGTCTGATAAATTTTGAGGGTTGTTTTAGATAGATCTGTATATTGCTGTAGTGACAGGTTGTCAGCCCATCGCCTAAATTACAATACACTAATAAGCATCCCTTTTGCTGAATTCTACATCATGCCCGGGAGGATAGGCAGCTGGAATATTTTATGTTTTTCTATCGCTCCCAGTCCAGCATGGAAAAAGAATATACGTAATGAAAAGTGATGGAATCAAATAACTTCGTTCCATATCCAATCCCTCAACAATTGGGTACTTGACTGGGTAGCTTAAAAAATTCAAAACGTTTATACTTAAAACTAATGGCTAAAAATATTGTGGATTTCATTCATCATAAAAAAAAAATGCACATTTAGATTTTAATAATCGAATTAAAAGTATATAAGCTATTGATTTGATTAGTCAATATTTACTAAAAATGTGACGTCATAATTTACTATTTTCATACAAAAAAGCGTTTTTGACATTTCATAAAAAGTTGCTGATTTGACTAGTTGGAAAGTAGCCAATTCTATCTAGTAGCTATTTCCATAGCTTACTAAGCGACCTTAAATTGGTGTACTGCCTCGTGGTCTAGTAGTCTGAGCCATGGGCTCCCGATCCGGAGATCCTGGTTTGGATTCCCACAAAGTTGATATTTGTTTATGTATCACTTTATGGGATTTTCCCAAGATTTAATAAAAAGAAGAGTTAAGGAGCATTTCTTATCCTTATAAATATATCCTTAAGTCGTATTATTATATGTATGTATATATATTATGTATTTTATATATTTATATACTACGTATTATATGTACTAATGATTTTTATATAATATTAATTATATATTTAGGTATATAATTTTGTAAGTATTTATGTATCTATATTTGTATGTAGCTTATTATATTTCTTGCGTACACTCTTGCCTGCTGTTACCTATTACTTTTCCTCTCACATGGTAAGCTGGAAGACAACTCAATTATTTTGAGTTAAGCTCGCCGTTGTACATGATGTCTCTAGTTTAAGTTTAGTTTAAGTATCTGTGTGTACAATAAAGAATAAAGCAATAAAGAATAAAAGAAGAAGCTTGTTCACTATACCATAACACGATAACATACAAAAGCTCAAAGTTATTTCAAAATAATCTTTTGCAGGTTACCAACTGGTGGGCTCAAGTGAAAACAGCTGGTTCAGCGATATACGCCAACCGACACTATCTAGAGTTGAACCGAGATAGTCTGCCTCAAAAAGCATGTTGTCAGATCATGCCAGATGTGTTCCTTCACCCCACTGCCATTGTCGACCCTACTGCTGTGGTAAGTAGTTTAATGATATGTACATAAAATCACACCTTTATTCCTCACGTGGTAGGCAGAGCGTAAAACGTCTAGTTAAAGGTGTTTACGCCAGGTCTGACAACTAAGAGTCGAACTCTACTTATCCGCGTTCTCGCAAAATCCCTAGGATTTTCGCGAAGATTCAAATAGATAATTCATCCTACGACACATATAAAATTATCTTGCGACGAGTCCTCCAACAGCAGTTCATCTTCAACACCGACAACTAGAGAAGGGAAGAATGAGCTGATTGCACAGCGAAATAATTTTTCCAAAAGCAACTATTGTCTACGAAGACAAGCGAAACCATTTTTGGCCTATTATTTCTGAGAAATTGGAGAAATTTGGTATTTCTACACCACAATTTGCTTTCTGTTTTACTAAAAGGCCCGTAGCTCCCTCACCGAATGTTTATAAATGTTTCCATCTAAAATTCTACTCGGGCAGGGTCCTTGTCCATCCCGGCGAAATTCTTTATTATCCAATAATTTCAAAATCATATTTAAATGTTCCAATTTTTTGCTGTTTTCGTGTTTCGAGTTTTCCTTTTTGACATTTGTTTTCTTTTTTTTTTGTTCTCTTTTCTCTAAAAGCTACAAAACCTTGTTTCAGATTGGTCCCAACGTGTCCATCGGTGCTGGAGTGACTATAAAGGCCGGGGTGCGACTGAAAGAGTCGATCGTACTGAACAATGCCACTATCAATGAACACGCCCTTGTCATGTATGCTGTTGGTACGTATGATTCTATTATTATTAGGGCTTATATACAACGTGTAACAGAAAGGTTATATGCATCGAGAAATGTGTGAATCTACCCATGAAACTGAACAACTTTCCCTAAGGAACATAGGTCGAAATACGAAAAAAAAAAAATTGACTTCCCATACTAAATACGCTATCAGCTGATGCATTTAGTATGAAAGATCACGATTTTTTTTTTCGCATTTCGACCTATGTTTCTTAGGGAAAGTTGTTCAGTTTCATGGGTAGATTCACACATTTCTCGATGCATATACCCTTTCTGTTACAGCCTGTATAAAAAAAATAACAATTTTCTATGCTGGACTTGTGGAACAAAATAAAAAGGTAAATTGTACAAGCAATCTCTTTATAAGCTTTTTGGAAGTGGCGTTAGAGGGGTTTGGTGCTGAGTGCAATTTAGGCGATGATGGACTGTCGATCACCTATCACAATAATATCAGTAAAGTAGGTACGTCAAACTTTGTCACACGTGGCGAAAACTGCTTTTATTAAGCCGTTGACTCTCTGCCTACCCTATAAGTGTTGTAGGGTAGGCTTATGTTATTAGATATTTGCGTGATTTTGAAGTATCATATTTTTAACTTCCATGTTGGACTGGGAGTGATAAAAAACATAGAATGTAGCAGCTGCATCTCCTCCCGGGCATGCTGTAAAAACCAGCTAAGGGATTCGAGGGCTGACAATCTGTCACTATAATAATATACAGATCTATCTGGAATAACGCTCAAAACTTGTCAGACGTGGCGGAACGACCTTTGTTTGGGTCGTTTGCGCTCTGCCTACCCCGTTAGGGATAAAGGCGTGATTATATATGTATGTATGTATATTTTTTATTTTGCAGTCGGTCAAGACGTGTCAGTAGGTGAATGGTCGCGGGTCGAAGGGACCCCGTCCGACCCTGATCCCAACAAACCCTTCGCTAAGATGGACAACCAGCCGCTGTTCAACACTGATGGGCGGCTCAACCCGTCTATCACCATATTAGGTTAGTATTTAAAAAAAAATATATAGTGGCCCTAGATGTCTTTTATAACAACAACAGATCAAGTTAATGTGTGTAGTGTAGGGAAAATAATAAAGATTATGGATTAGGGAGCAAAGGCAGTCTTTCTAAGGAAAGAAAAGATAAGTGTGATAGCGGGTCAAAATAATCTCTGTATGGAAAATAAAAGTGACAGTGGACCAAGATAACTTTTTTACTCATTTCCTGAAAGAATTTCCTGGTGATAGTTATTCAGTTTCGTTGACTGAGCAACCCCTTTCAGTTTTCGGTACGATATGAAAATCTTGTTTATTACTCATCTATTGAGCCATAGTTATTTCTTCTTTTCATCACAATCGTTTGTCCTCAGGAGCTGGAGTAGTGGTGCCAGCTGAAACTATTCTCCTGAACTCAATAGTGCTGCCACACAAACATCTGTCAAGAAGCTTTAAACACGAAATCATATTATAGTCATATCACTGTTTATATTCCAAATTAAAACAATTTTATCCCCAATCCCAAAAAAAGTAAGCAAAATGTTAACGACCCATGCTGGACTGGGAGCGTTAGAAAAACATAGAATGTGCCAGCTGCATCTATTTGAGAGTTTCAGTGTATTATATAGGCTAATAATGATAACCGCTGTCACTACAGCAATATAATACTTGTGCGCGCGTATGCGTGCCGTAGGGTTGGGTAACAAGTTTTGGTTCTACAAATTTAAAAAAGAGATATTTATTTTATTATTATTTTTCTTCACGTAATGATAATAATATATTGCCCTCGATTCTGGCCGCCCCATTCTTAACTAATTTTAAAATAGCGCTGTCACTTTCTTTACTTTGACATAAGAACAGGATAGCAAATAAACACATGTGTTTGACGTTCTTAATTTGACAAAAGCTGCTTTAAATAAGAACCGAGCATAGAGCATGTTCCTTATTTTACGTTGAATAAGCAATCTAATGTCAAATTAAGCAATTTAATGTCAGATTAGGAATGTCAGTCATGTGTTTATTTGCTATCCTGTTCTTATGTCAAATATAAGAAAGTGACAGCGCTACTAAGAATTAGAATTAGTAACTGGACGGCGTGAATCGAGGCCATTGTCTCTACTTGATTTGCGCACTCATACTACTACAGGTGCTAACAGAAACAGCGCTGCAGTGCGTTTTGCGCCACAGCATATGCTGAGTTAGGGCCTATTTAAGGGTGCGGTACACTTGCGATAACTTGTAGGTACTAGGTACTTAGCTTTTACTTATTTTATTGTTATTTTGTCTCTTTACTTTCATGTTGTTGTATTGTACTGAACCCTTAATAAACGGTTTAACTATCTATATATATATATATTTTAATTTAATGTGTGTATTTTGTTGTATATCAAATATGACTAATACATTACGTAGTTTAAAGCGTTTAAAGGAACGTAGTACTTCTTTTTACACCCTGTATAAATAAAACAACATAAAGAAGTCATGCTATTAATGTAATATTTAAAAATTACTTTAAATTGTTTGTAAAAAATATCTTAAACCAGATTATGGAATAATTTAAAATAATGTTTTTACATAAAAAGCAAAACTAAACTAGTTATACATTAGCTGTATTTGCACCAAAGTTTTATTTTGTATATTTAGAAATATTTATACAATAATGATTACACATAAAATATACGTTATAATTATAAGGTATTGGCCCCGATTTGAAAAGAAACAATGGTTCCAGCATCAGGAGCTGATCACTCACATGTCTGCGAGCACCGCAGCCGTCCCACCAAGAAGTACAAGTAACTAAAATAAAACTATACCTGTCATTTTCTGTTTTGAGCGAACAGAAAGAGACGGCAGTATTATTGTAATCCTGTCAGTTCAAAAATCTATGGACAGTTAAGTCGTGATGTGAACAGGTCCGGACTAAGTGTCAACTAAATCCTTTGAAATTTTTGAACGAACTCTAACTGACAGGATTATAATAAGTCCGTCTTTACTGCCATCTCTGTCTCAAGGCAGAAAATGACAAGTATTGATTTTTTTTAGTTAAGTGTGTTTGTTTTTGAATCAGGGCCATTGGTTAATAAGTTACTGATAATTAGGCTAAATAGGGAGTATACTTATTTCAAGTTGCGATACATTTTGTATTAATTCATATTTTTTTACAATACAAGTAGAATTTTAAAAGTCGCACAATTTATTGGTTCATCACAATTATTTTAAGTATTGTATTTTACCATAATAAACATAAAATGGATGTATATCGAAGAGTGCCTTTTTATTAGTGACTGGTATTTAATACGTTGTACAAAGGGGATGTAAGATTTTTGTATGGAGCCTTGTATGTCATAGTGTGAATGCCGACCCTGTTTTTTTTTTTTATCAATGTCGCGGCGCATAATAAAACCTAAACCATTCGATTTTACACACAAATAGAAATCGAAAATATCCTTTGTAATTTTTTGTTTAAACGTCGATATTTTAAATCAAAGATATCGGAATTTCAAAAAAAATCAAACTTAAAATGAAAATATCTCAGTAATATGACACTTTAGACAAAAATAACTAAGTAAAATTTTATATACATACATATAATCACGCCTTTATCCCTAATGGGGTAGGCAGGTATATATAATAGTGGTGGTCACACTGAATCGATAGCATTAAGTTCCTACCTACTTTAGTTAAATTAAGTTACTCCCTCCGTGGTTTTTGAGCCCTGGTATAAGTAATATGAGATCGTTTTTACAACAAGATTAATCAGCAGAAAAATGAATAAATAACAATAAATAAAATAGGTATTGACTGCGATAAAATAATCATATCATAACATAACATTACATAACATAATATGCATTACGGAAGGATATTTACAATTTTTATAATGTGATATAATAATAATTGTCAGGTGTAGCCAAGGTGTAACATATCCCAACGAGTAATAGCCACAACGAGAAGATCAATTTTCAACAGCCACGCGGGTGATAAAATAAATTAGAATTTCACTTGAATAATCAACTGATTAGATTAATGGGATCGTCTCAATAACTAGGAAAACAAAGGGGGTATGGAACTTTGATAATAATGGTGGAACTACGAAAATACTTATCTGGGGTTAAAATGAGAACTTATTAAAAGACCGAAAAACAATAGACATCAATATACGTGTTTCTTCCATGCTAGACTGGGAGTGATAGAAAAACATAGAATGTGCCAGCTGCATCTCCTCCCGGGCATGCTGTAAAAATCAGCTAAGAGATATGAGGGTTTCAGTATTGTAAATTAGGCGATGGGCTGACAACCTGTCACTATAGCAATATACAGATCCATCTGGAATAACCCTCGAAATTTGTCAGACGTGGCGGAACGACCTTTGTATGGGTTGTTTACGCTCTGCCTAGCCCATTAGGGATAAAGGTGTAATTATATGTATGTATGTATGTAGGTACGTGTACACACTCATTTTATCACCCGGCGAATTTCAAAAATATACCTCCTTCTACAGTCTTGTTCAGGTATTTTGTTTACAATTTACGCAAAGAAATGTCGCACAGCAGCCTTGCGTGCTTATCATACCGGTCATCGAATCTGGCCAGTTCAACCTGAGAGACCGGCGCGCGCACAGGGTCCTAACGTTCCTTTTTCAAATATTAAAATTTAAATTAAATTGGTGTTCGAAATGAATTTATTACTCCAGAAGTTCATGTGGCAGAATGGGACGCGGATCAACCAGTATCTATTTGCTGTTTTGAGTAAGTAATTAATTAATTTGGTTATTTACAACTACCCCTATTTGTAAAAGTTACCAAATTATCTTATTGTTCTTCCATGATATGAATTTAGGGTTGGACGAACCGATGAACCCTGGTGATGAATACGTGGTTAGTCTTTGACCCATAATTCAACTGCCAAAATAGGTCTAGCTAGGTTATGGTCATGGTTTGTAAACAATGCCATCGATTTGTGGAGAGCATTATGACTTTTGGATGACCGGGCTGGCAGATTCTACATTTAGACAGCAGGCTTGCAGATCACACACAAACAAACCCTCGAACCCTGGATAGAGAGCCCTAGGGGCAGAACACTGAAAGTAAAAAAAAATGCATTCCATACTTTAGGTTAGTGTGAATCCACCCATGAAAATGAACAACTTTCCTCAACAACCGTCTCATACAAAATGTCTTGAACTGCGCTGATTCTATTTGTATGGGAGGGCCAATTTTTTTTTTCATATTTTGACCTGGAAATGTTGTTCATTTTCATCGGTGGGTTTACTTTACACCCTAAAGTTTGGTTTACTCCTCGTTTACCGGGTGTAAGGGACAGTGTACCGAATACTGATAGGGGTTGCTCAGTCAAAGAAACTGAACAACTTTCACCAGAAAATTCTTTCAGGTAGTGATTTTCTTTTTGGCTTTTCCATACAAATTGTGCGATCGAGTTATACATACATACTACAGCAATAAGGTACAGCAATAAGGTACATACATACAGCAATAAGGTACATACATACAGCAATAAGGTACATACATACATACATAAAATCACGCCTTTAGGAAGGTCATTCTGCCACGTCTGACGAGTTTTGAGGGTTATTACAGATGATTATGTATATTGCTATAGTGACAAGTTGTCAGCCCATCGCCTAAATTGCAATACACTGAAACCCTCGAATCCCTTAGCTGGTTTTTACAGCATGCCCGGGAGGAGATGCAGCTGGCACATTCTATGTTTTTCTATCACTCCCAGTCCAGCATGGAAGTTAGCAATATGTATAGTATACAGATCTGAAATAAAAATAACACTAATCAAACGTGGCGGAACGACCTTTGTTTAGATCGTTGACGGTCTGCCTACCCCATTAGGGATAAAGGCGTGAATGTATGTATGTATTTATGTAAATCACCTATTTAAGATAATTCCTTATCTTAAGTTTTGTGGTTTTGAACAAGACCCAATAGATTTAATTGATTAACTCATTACCAATTTAAATAAATATGTTTTCTATAAGGTTTAAATCACATTTTAATGATATTCTCAATATTCAAAATAAAAAAATACATTTGTCATTCATCATTACCTTTTTGTCAGATTTTTTTATCTTATCATATATCATTATCAATAACTATTTGACCATATTTTTAGTTATCACCTAATCATATCACACTTAATACCAACCTAACTGTTACATCGTCACGGTTAATAGCCTCTAGACTAGACAGAACCTGGTCTGGATATACTCTAACTTCCTAGTCCCTAACTATCATAATATTTTCTTCCACGATGGACTAGGAGCTATCTGATTCTCCTCCCGGGCATGCTGTAAAAACCTGCAGAGGGATTCGAGGGTTATAATGTATTTAGATGATGATGGTCTGACAACCCGTCACTATTTATATAGTGATACACATTTCCGGCTATTTGCCCTAAATATTTGCCTTATTTATTTTCTGACTCTAGAAGTAACCGAGACAAAGGAGTGATGATAAACATGATGAGCGAGCTTATCCAGAAGCTGATAAAAATGGCTTCCATGCTGGACTGGGAGTGATAGAAAAACATAGAATGTTCCAGCTGCATTTCCTCCCGGTCATGCTGTAAAAACCAGCTAAGGGATTCGAGGGTTCCAGTGTATTGCCATTTAGGCGATAAGCTGACAACCTGTCACTACTTATAGCGATACACATTTTCAGTCATCAATAGCCCTCAAAACTTGTCAGACGTGGCGAGACAACCTTTTCTTCGGTCGTTTCCGCTCTGCCTACCCCATTTGGCATAAAGGCGTGATTATGTATGTATGTATGTATGATAAAAATGTCATTTTTTTATGAATTACCTAAACTTAGGTACACCTACACTCCTCTACCTCTTTTGGAAAAATACAACGAAGCTAATACAATACAACTTAATTATAATATAATCAATAAGGAAATATAACATAATATGTATTTTCTATGATGATATAGAACTGACCGTGACCTTCGAATAACAATAAACAACCAAGGCTAGACTAATTTAATCTTCAAAGTGAGTATGTTTTAAACATACTAGACTTATGGCTTTCCAAAACATTGATATTTTCCGTCCGCGGATAAAATTATGGAGTGATATCCAGCGGATGGTGTGTAGTGGATATGGCCGCGGCCTTCTGTGCAGGAGGTCGTGGTTCGAATCCCACCACGTACCAATGTGTTTTTCGATTTTCGAATTTCATATGTACGTTTATTCGGCGCTTTTACAGTGAAGGAAAACATCGTGAGGAAACCTGCACACACCTACGAAGAAATTCAAAGGCTGTGTGTAACCTAATCTAGGATTGTCTGGTTTCCCTTCTGGGTTGCGGAGGTGGAGTAAAAACCAGTTACCTCGTTCAATCCCCTAGATTAGGTAACCGACCCCATGACATACGGGAAAAAAGGCTAGGAATGCTAGGGTCTTGCCAAATATCTGAAGCCTACGCAAAGTATTAGGGCAGAGCTATAAGCGTGCGTTGAAGTCTTTCGTTCCGCCAAACTAATTGTTGTATTAGGATGGTATTAGGTACGTCCTTGGACGAAAGGTAGGTCGCTTTTTAAGTACCTAGATAATGTTGAGTCGTTGAGTGGTTCTTGTCATAATTTTGCCGCCAAAACACGTCTTACTAGTCTTCATTGAAGAAGTGACTAGAACATGTGCGAATTCTATAAATAAACACAACTCTAACTTGTATTTCCATCGAGAAGTATCCATAGATGGAGAAAGTACTTACTTAGTAGATCTGCATAGCTCCCTAGCTAGATGGTACCAGATAATGTACATACATACATAAAATCACGCCTTTGTATATGCTGGAGCGGTAGCGACTTTTCAAATCAATGGTCCTAACCGCTATACGACCACTGCATTTACAAAAGTGCATATTTATTCCGGGAATGTGTGTAAATGGTAAAAGCAAGTTACAGTGTCGTTGACCGGTGTCACATACCAAATACTGAACCAAGTATCTGATGCAGATCTTTACCTGCAAACCGGTTCAATGCCAACGAGATAACAAACTTGAATTCTAATATTGTAATTATTATTACATCACTGCACTTCACTGCCTATCTCAAATTAGCTAAAGAAACATCACATTATACATACGTCACGCTCACGCTCGTATCCTTTATTTTCTGCGTAGACAGGTATTGTTACTTTCATATTCCCAAGAGCCTACAAGCCACAAAAGCTAGGAAATCAATGTTTTTTTTAAACGGAATTCCGTTTTGTGCGTCGGCAAATTCGCAAGGTTACAGGAAAGTTCAGTGCTTATTTCTTTTAACATTCATTTAGTTGAGAATATTATGTTTTTTTTTCTTTCAATTCGTTATTTTGCAAAAATCACGACTTAACTAATAAGTATATTATGAGCCGTTACACGCGCTGAACCGTTTATAACAAAATCTAATGTAATATCAGTTCCATGACACCGTCCAATCAGAGCCTAGCGATCAATGCCATCGAATAGCTCGCTATCGCTACAAGCACTAGTTGCGCTAATAGACGCATAATGGGCAAAAACTAGCGAAATTCTAGTTAATACTTCAGTTGAATCAGATTCTTAATTCAGCAGCGAAATTGCTGGTGACACGCTATGGGCTAGATCATGGAATTGTAGTTTTATGTAGTTGGTATTGTACCATAAGTGTAAGCGTGTTCGATTGGGGCTGATTCTGCTTTGTATTTCGATCGTTCTAAGAATAAGAATATATCTAATCTAATATATCTAAAAAAATGCATTTTTGAGGCCCCTCCTCTCCAGGCACGATTTTTAATCGTCAGTCGTAATTTATTGGCAGTTTTTATTTTTAACATCATAAATCTTGCCCAAACCTTGCCATTACTACAACGAACTTTAGTGTGAAAAATAACAATATTTTGGTAAGGACGCTATCTAAAAAAAAGATTAAAAATTGCATTCCTTGAGATGCTACGTTTCATTTTTTTTCATTTCTGATCATCCAATAACAGGTAATAAAAAGTAATTTTCATACAAATTACTGCAATCTGCAACACTCTAGCAATCATCATGAGTCTATATAATTTTAGGGTTAGCTGGCTGCAGATCTTAAATAAATATTTAACAGGACTCGTATGCAAGGCCGAATCGATAGGAAAAACTAACCATCAATCTTCTTTTCCAGTTACGATTCCCCTGCTAAGCTTCGGCATGGTCCAGGGCTGGCTGTCGCCCATGATCTCAGTGTTGCAGTCGCCCGAAGCAGACACACCAACGTATGACAGCTCAGACATTTCCTGGGTCACGTCTGTCACATACATCACCGCCATCATATTCGGGGCTCCCATGGGACACCTCACTGATAGATACGGGAGGAAGGTCATGACGCTCATCACGACACTGTCTTTGATTGTGAGTATTCTTATGGTATGCTTTTCTATTGAGTGGTTTTTTGAGGTGAGGTGACTACCCTAGCCCTAGTGTCGCAGGCAGTTTTAATTGGCCTCTGCCATGATTTGTGTGACTACTTCTTTTAAAGCTGAGGTAGTTATAGTGGAATCCATTATTTTTATAGTGCGAATACATATTCCCCTTGCTAATATAGGACTGTGACACGGTTTGAGTGAGAACCACTATCAAAGACAGCGAGGACTGATGGTTTAGCGATAAGACCGCCTTTGTGCACATTTATTCATGTTTGTAAACAGAAGTTTGAATGTTCTTCTTTGAAAATGTGTGCAATAAAGAGTTTTTACTTAGGTAATTACTTTAACAAGCCCCTCTTCCAAAAACCAAACATCCCTTCCATTTATTTTTAATTGCATTTAAATATTAACAATAGTGCGGTTGCTAATCGTATTCTAATAGAGTGAGATAACACGGTTAGGTATTTCTATAAATAAACAGCCATTGCTAGTATCGGGTACTACTAATACGGTCACCTACTATAAAATCCAGTGGAGATCATTAGACTTCAAGCCGGCAATCAAGATATGCATTAGCATAGACAAAATTACTCTAAGTGTTAATGTGAGTAACTTTGTCTATGGCATTACATTAGTGAATAGTTATTAGATGTGTGAACATTCTGTGTGAATAGTGTGTTTTGTATTTATGGGTTTACTATGTTATGATTCTTCTGTCGTGTGGGTTTCGCGTCGATCGACTCGATGAACCCTGGTGTCAGAGTTTTTAAACCGCCTAATAGCACAGTTATAGGCCTCTGACATAGTTTCTGTAACGACCACCATCAAAGACAGCACCCGATACCGACGGCTTAACGTACCCTCAGAAGCACGGAATCCGTTTTCTTTTTGGGCAATCAGCTGATTCAGCCTGCAATGGCCTATAACCCATGCACTTAAAGAAACGATCTATAAATGGCCGCCGCTCGCATGCGTTCACAAATTAACAAATATTAACTTTGCGTTGTTCCCCCCTGAAAATCGAACCCAGGACCTCCGGATCGGGAGCCCATGGCTAAGACCACTAGACCACGGAGGCAGTTATAATATTAAAGTAAATTATGATTCAGTTGAAAAAAAAAGAATCATCACATATGATGATGATGCACTCGCATGCCTAGTAGGGAGTCTTACGTCCTCATTTTTTGTCTCTTCTATGTGGCCTGATGTGCAAGCACCTCTAACTTGCGTAATGTGTGTGGTGCAGCAGTTCTACCCAGTCAATGAGATTTTGTTGTATGACGAGCCCCGAAAACTTCATTCTAATCACCCTGCAAAATTCTAGCTAAGGAGAAATTTTTTAACATGCACTGCACGACTGCATGTCCAAGTCTGCACCTGGACGGCCTTCTGGATTGATAATATTTGTCTCATCATTGGGTGAACAACATCCCAAGAAAATAAAATTGTATCGTAAAAGGCAAGATATGACCGGATATAAAACGTGTAGGAACGGGAAAGTGGATCAGTTGCCCTGAAGGTCAAAGAAGCTGACGCCAATTTCAGTATAATGGCGTCTGCATTACAAACCTAAACTGGAGTAGATTCCACTACCGATCTTACTTGTACAAAAAACTCCTATTATAGTAGGTAGGTACTTTTGAGTTCGGCTAAAGCCAATCTGCTTGGTCTACTTTCGATCGTAGCTGCGGTACACGCCTCATCTTAATTGAAAAAAAATATTAATTTTGCGGTAGGTATTATTTTTTTGCATCTTTTTGGAAAAATAAGTACATTTCCATTATAATACAGGTATTGTTTAAAAATGAAAATACCTTTGATAAAACATTTTGAACACATGAATGCAGAAAATGAAATTTGCATTAATTGAATTGTTTATTTCAAGAATCTTCTTTCTTCTTAAACAAAACGTTTCCAAGCCGATCGAATCAATTCCTTCCTTACATTCGCTTTCATGCATTTCTTGAACGAGCTGAAAACAATCACAATGGCTCCCCGATCAACCGTGAAAGTGATATAAAAAGAGCACCGATACATCAAAAGACCGCACAAATACCCACTGCACAGTCTTTTATTGTTAAATCATCCGTATCCATTATAGTACGAAGCATGGAATTAACTGAACGTAAGAAGTGTCCTTTTTCGACATTGTTTTTCACCTATCACGTGCTACCTACTCTTCGTAAAAGAAAGAAACATAACATAAATTTTAAATATAAAATTTAACTTACAAATATGTATGGACGAATCTTTTGTTTCCATTCCATATTAAGTAGTTATAGATTCATCATCAATTTAAGAGCATTGTGCTCTTGTCGGTTGAGTATTATGAAGTAAAGTTATAGATTATACGTAGTATATTAAATTACTACATTATTATACGGATGGATTATGTATTTTCATGGTGACGCGGTTTGTACCAAATAACTTTATGAGATTGTCTATAAATAACCTCAGAAAATGAACGGGTGGTAATTGAACTTACGACCTCGGAGTCGAGATCTCAAAGCTCAGACCACAGAAGTAATATGATATACCTACAGCCACTGCAAAACATGGCCTGCGGCCACAATCCCAACATTGACCTTGGCGCTTGGGAGCGACCGATCCAATGCCATCTTGATCCAACGAATCCTGCAACCTTTACAAGGTCACTTTAGTTTCTGACAAGACACTAAGGCCCGTATTTTTAATCAGCTCTCAAGAGTGACAGCGAGTTTGAGTTCGTATCAGAAATGTCATTTCAGTACAAAACGACCTGTCAAATCCATACTTAATATTGCTCTCAATCTTGAGATCGCTTTATAAATACGAGCCTGAGGGATATTCTGCGTTATAAATGACACCACATTCTATCATGATACTCGTAGAATATGAGAACAGAAAGGAACGGCAATAATTATAGTGATAAGTATTTACTTAAGTCATGTCCTTTCCGAATTGCCATCATTGACTACTTGGTGGCTAATAATTACGAATTTAGTTACATGAACTTTACTTCTCCTGTCATCATTCATCATATTTCTACCTTAGGGGCACAAGCTTACCTTGAACTAGGTGCGATCAGCCCTTGGGATCAGCCCTTTGTCTCATACCTGACCTATGAATTTCTACGCAGTTGTGAGCAGGTTTCCTCACCATGTTTACAACGTCTCGACAGTATATAGGTAGAAGTGTTGTTTTGTTTTTATTAATAGCTCCATCCCGATGCAGGGTACCAGATACGCAATCGATCAGCACAGCATTTTCTGGTCAATAGCTTATTCATACCTGAACGTTTGACAAATGATTCTATACTTTCAGTCAACCTGGATGATAACCCATTTTTTCCCTGCAGGTGTACTGGCAGATCAAACTCCTCAGCTTGGAGCCGTGGGCGCTGATCCTGGCTCGGGCGATAGCTGGTATACCCTGCTCTGCCTGCTACATTGTCCTGCCCATATACCTGAAGGAGATCAGCGATATAGACCTCCGAGGGGCTTTGGGATCACTGCTCATTTTGAATAGGTAAAGAACAACCTTAAATCAAACACCAATTTCACTTTCATTAATCTATCTACACTGTCCCCTAAAAAAAGAACGTCTCCCGTGGCTTTCATCTATCGCGTCTCTTGCATCCCTCTTGTCCCTCGCATCCCCCTTGTCTCTAGCATCCCTCTGTTTACTCGCATATCCCTCCGCCGGTATCCCTCGGCCCTAAGCATCCCGGCAACTTGTGCTGGACACAAAAAGATACAATTGTAGATAGCAGCCGCAACTACTAAATAGGCAAGTATTATTTATACCTTTACTCATTTATCATATCACTCTAACAGCCGTATATGTTTTTTAAAAGAAAATAGATCTTTAATGTTAAATTATGTATTTGTTTACTAGTAACTGACCAGTAAACGCAAAGATAAAGTTATTTCACAATAATAAGACAATAATGAAAATGAAATCAAAGCGTGGGAAAACAATAAAGTTATATAATAGAAGATATTACGTAATTGTTTTATGCCATTATCTTTTTGCCGTAAAACCGGTTGTTCTCGAACAAAACAGCTATATAATTTTAATTGCATTAATACCAATAAACTCCGCTACAGCTATGGAAACAAGTTTAAAGGGTCAAGATCAAGCCTTATGCTTATGGAGTAAACAGAATTAAGATGCAGTCACGCCTATTACCTTTAAGGGGTATACAAAGGAGCAACGACCTACGACTTATTTATACCAGTTTTAAATAATTCATCATGGACAGAAAGCGTCTCCCAATCTGAAGATCCCACATATACACACACCGGTTGGAAAGCGGATTAGCGTAGTAAATGTTACATAAAATATAGTATAAAAAAACGTAAAAAAAATAAAGGGAACGGAGAAACGCTGCTGCCCCTTCCCTAAACATATCCTTTACGACACCCGCGGAAAGACGTGGGACAATGGTCAGAGCCGACCCGTAAATTTAATTCGCTTATATTATTTTTCTTTCAGAAATATAGGTTACCTGGCGAGCTACATCGGCGCAGACCTTCTCTCGGTGCAGTCCATGCTGTGGTGTGGACTCCTTATTCCCAGTGTGGTGTTCTTCCTCTTCATGGCGATGCCGGAGACGCCAGAGTTCCTCGTCAAGCAAGGAAAGGTTGATGTGAGTGTCAACGTGCTTTCTCAAACAATCGCACGCCTTTCTAAACAGAGCGACAAATGCATCTTTTGTTCACTGACTAGCAACTGAATAAAAGGCAAATATGTATTTTCAGGAAGCCAGGTCTGTCTTGGCGTGGCTTCGAGGAGTGCCAGTGCTGGACAGCTCGCTGGAGCCGGTGATGGACAGGATCATCAATACAGAGAAGGAGACCAAAGCTGATCCCAAGTCCGCTTGGGGAATCGTTCGTAAGTAAATAGTTAAATTTTTTATTCTTCTTTTTATCTAGTCCGAGATAGACGGCTTAACATGACATCCTAAGAAAGGAATCCTTTTTCTTCACATCGTCGAACCCACGACCTCGTGATCCGAAGTTAAGGCTCGGACCACTACACCACGGAGGCAGTTGAGGACAGTAATAAAAACTAATGAAATATTAAAAATTTTAGTTTAGTATGTACCTACAGCAACTGGTTACAACGATTCAAATATTCTTACTGGTTGCAGAGAATACGAGGAATTACCATATTCCGTAACACTAACCAAGTTATCACGTGAAATCGTAACAAACTTACGTGAGATAACAAGATAGCCTTCAGGACGAGAGGTTGTCCAATAATCTGTAACGTATAACCTCCCAGTCTATGTTAAGAAGACCTGCTTTATAGAAAAACCTTTTTCTTTTATGATACCTATGTTTTTAACCACTAGTTCTCTTCACTTCCAGTATCCGACCGGCCCACCTTCCGAGCCTTCATCATCACCCTAGTCATCAAGATCACCCAGCAGTTCGACGGCTACCTCATCGTCCTGATCTATGCTGGCTTTGTCTTCAAAGAGGCGTCGGCTTCCACCAATCTGGATCTGAGTCCTAACAAGCAAGTCATGATGATTGGACTGGTGCAGCTGTTAGGCTCGACAGTGGCCACTTGCATAGTTGAGAAAACTGGACGGAAGGTGAGCTATTCTTCTCAGAAAATGCCGTGTCTCGATGATGAAGCGTCATCTGCCCCCATCCACTCAATGCTGGACGACGATTACTTGGGATTATTTATAAGATCATGACATTAAAGATGGACACAGCCTAAGATTCTAAACACTACTGCAAAGTCATATCACCCAGATTTTGATTTTTATTTGATTTTAGGATTGCAACATAGCAAATCAACATATTTCCCCATAAACAATAACACGCTTTGTTAATTCCAGCTCCTCCTGGTATCCACATCGTTCGCAGTGGGTGTGGGTATGCTGCTCCTGGCCGCATGGTTCTACCTGACTGCGGCTGGCGTGTGGCTGCCGGGCTGGGTGCCGGTCTTCGCCATGTGTCTTGCCATCTTCGCCGACGCTGCTGGTTTCCAACCTATATCCTACATCATTATCACGGATCTGTTCACTTTCCAGGTACCTACACTACACCTATAGTATAGAATTGTCTTTTTTCGCTTTTTATTTCAACGTAGTGCAGACTGCAGATGACATGTGGTTTCGAATTAGAATAGCACTTCTCTTTCTTCGAGGGTATCATAAAAGTCAACTAAGGGATAAATCCAGATAATAGGTATCATCAGCGTTTCATAAGCCTGATTTGAATGTGGTAAATAAACCATAAGTGATGGAGGTCTCGAGGTCCCTTACCTGGACTTGCATTGGTTTTATAAATAAAAATGCACCCGTTTTGTTTCAGCTCCGAGGCACAGTATCAGCGTTTGCTAACATCTGCGCGAAGCTCAGCAACTTCGTCCAGATGAAGTGGTTCACAAACCTCTGCGACGCCATTGGTATCCACTGGACTTTCCTGTTCTTTGCCATAGTGTGCTTCTCCGCGTGTTTCTATACTGTGGTGGACTTCCCAGAGACGCGGCAGAAGAGCGTGGAAGAGATATACGCGAAGTTAGACAAGAATAAGAAAAACCAAACGGAGGCTGTTCCCTAGTGTAGGAAATAGTGAGTTTGAAAGAGACTTTTCAAAGAGAAATGAATAGATGAATTTTGATGAAATGTATTTTAGTTTTTGGTGGAATTTACCAAAATCAAGGATACCTGCGAAATAAGAAAAAGGTAAACCGTAAAGTCAGCGTTATTTACGTACTCAAGATACGTACTCCCGGAAACAATGCTCATTTCATCTTTTAAGATTCAATTTCAAGGTGGTTTGTGAGAAAATGGTGTAATATATTGTAAATAGCTGTGAAATATGTTGTAATTGTAAGTAGCTAGGCATTTAAATATGAAAAATTTTAATTTCCTAGACATTAGATGAAATGAAAAGTTTTTTTAGCGAGTAGTACCTACCTACCCCTTATAAGAATCCAAATGAAACATGAAAATGAAAATAAATGTTAGATTTCTACCAAATGGATCATTGTGTGAAAATGTTATAAAACGGAAGTATTACTTGCATTTATAAAATGTTATGTTGTAACTAAATCGCTGTTACGTCAATCTATTAATGGTTTCGTCTCAATCTGACAGTAGAGCTCAGACAAACACTTTATGAGACAAAGGGGTACTACCATTTTAGTATGCAGTCTAGGTTAGGTACTGCTAGTGGCAGTGTTCCATTGACGCCAAACTGGGCGGGGCAAATTGGTGCAAGAATTGACCAAAGGCAATGCAGTCTGCGTTCGGGGAACATTGTGATTTGTCAATACATGCACAAGCTCCGCCAATCAAAAAAGTGAAACAGCGTCGAACTATCACTCGCAATTAATTTGATCAAATCTAAACAAAATGATTAATGCAATTTTATTTTGTGATTATGATTACCTACTATATTGAGTCCAGCATGTAATGAATTCTGACCGCCATATTGAAATCTGTATGGCAAACATAAGATAGTATTTTAAAAAATAAGTATTATTATTTACGTGTAAATAGATATTTGCAAGATGTGATAGATTTTAATTATTGATTTATTTTAGGTTGTTGAAAAATATGTCGTTTTAATATTATAAATTCTGAATGAGAGTAAATAGTTTTATTTTACAAGGCTGTTACCCAATTCAATGTTAGTCGGGATTGAACACAAATGGAGCCTAACATTTTTGGCATACTGATCGGCCGCCATCTTGATTTTTCTCTAAATATGGCGGCGCATAACATTGGACGTGATTGGACTTACAGTGGCTCAAATGATGATGCTGATGATGAAGATGATCTTGTAATATACAGGATGGGGTTTGACGGTGGTTGGACGTCAAATGAAACAACTTAGATCAACTATTCACTATGTATTGTTAGTCATGTTTCTCATCAGGCTGAGTTACTTCTTCCTCTTGCACCCACAATTCGTCGTCGCCAGCAGCCACCTGCAGAAAAATAACTGATCATAATGGTCCTATGATGGATCCAAGAAATGCTAATGGCTGTACTTTTGCAGGTCAGTCGCGGAGCCTACCATCTAAGTACTTACATGGAAAAAACTCGATTAATGTTGCTAATGCGTGTAGATCCAACACAAGCTCTTCCAGCAACCGCGCTCTTCACCGAAGATAAAGTTAACGTGCCGTGTAGATTCTCTCCAATAAGGTCATCCCAAGACAACGCCTTAGGTCGAGGCTTAAGCCCCAGTGGGTTCCCTTGGGTATTTGCCATTTTCTTTCGTAAGGGGAAATTACATAGATCATAAGAGAACTTACAACATGGACTGGCGGTTTGATTGTGTTGTCTACAGACTGCATCGCTTCGATCAGATCATTCGTCGATTTGTAGGATGATATCGTTGATTTTACGAAGTCTCTGAAATTTCGATTTATTTATTTATTCATATTCTGTCATACGGCTGAAGACAGGTAGGTATAGGACATGCTCTGACCACAAATATATGCGATAGGGGCAAACGATTGACGATAGTGATTCCATTAGATCACACTCTTCTCTAGACCAGTTTAGTGACCGGATTATCCAAGACAAAGTCGACAAAGATGCCCTAGCATAGCACCTGCGTCAAACTAAAAGTAGTTAGGAGTAACTGGATGATGCCCAGGGTTTGTACCTGAAGTAGAACGCCTTGATGAAGACGGCGGGTTGATACTCGTGTCCGCACCGCTCGGGACCGAAACTCATGATGCCCATCAGACGGTTTTGTTGAACAGCTGGTGCGCCCGCGTCGAACTAAAAGTTTAAATATACTATTTACTAATTTATCCCTTACGCGGTAAATTACTGCTTTAAGTGTTTAGCGCTCAGGACTTAGGACCCTACGCTTTACTGGCTCTTGTAGTATACCCGACGCTAGTACCACCTGTGGTACAAATCGGTGGACACAAATAGGCAGGTTCATTCTTTGCTTTTCATAACTCTAAGTCCATCATTAATAAAGCTTAAAATAATAAAACCGATGCAGCTGTGAAGGACTTTCACCTATTTGGAGACATTTTAATCATAGGACAGAACCGCACGGTATCTTCATTATTTAACGAAATAATTCAACCTAATACTTACAATATTTGTCAAAGACAAGAAAAAGTCACAGGTTGTTGGTAGATACGCCTTATATATTAATAAAGCGGGTTTGTATACCGCCAAGAATTCACAGCACGTGCCAGATAGGCCAACGTAGCTTGCCTATTCGTCCCTCTATCAGATAGGGCCACGATGCGACGTCGAAGCATTATACGCAAGACCCAAATGGATAAGAAGATGGATAATATCAAAGATATGAGCAAGAATACGTCTTCGAACTTGCACGTCACGAATCTGACTATTCGTCTCTCAGGGTAGATCCTCACGAAGGACATGGGAAAGGAATTGAAGAACTTCTGTAAAATAACTGAGATATCAACGAATATATTTTCCTGGGTTTTCTTTTCTCTGATTTTATCGTATGAGATTTCGCAGGTGTCGCAGTCTTTTTACTGTCAAGTTTTGACAGGTATTTTTATAATCAATGTGTAAGAATCTAAGTAAGAAGGTTATCTTGTCGAGTTCTGTATCCAGAATAATCCATCTGTCTCAGAATATAATACTGTCTAAAGTAGGTACTTATATTTTGGACTTTTCCATCGGCTTTGTATAGCGCTGACTTAGAAAAGCTTTGGCCACGAATTGGCTACGCCTTCACCCACCGCTTTCTCAATGATTCATCATTATAACACAGAATAGAGTGCATCAGAAGTTTTTACCAGGCATGCATCCCTGGTACCGTTCCGGAGTGACGCGCAGAAGAAGTCATCGGTGAACATAAACCCGTTGACCAGTTGGTAAGCGTCGATGCAATAGTGCTGTGTGCGGACCTTCAGCCTTGCAGTTAGCAGTTCTGGCGTGTGGTCGCGGAAGGCTGTGTCTGAACCCTGTGAAAATGGCAGTTTTATTAGGATCTTTATCTTTTATACTGCCCAGTGCCCTATTAGCTGTTTATCATATCAGGATCATCTTTCACCAGTCTTTTTGATAGGCAAAATCTTCACTCTGTCCTTAGCGGGAATTACTTCATCAGCGATTGCTGTTTTGAGGTTTCGTCTGTTTGAGGATCTTAGCCAACAAGTCTGATGGGCGCATCCGGCTGATAATGACCATAGTACCTATCGGAATATTTACCCTAGTAGCTCCCCATCCTGTGATCACGACGAAGCTCTGCGCATATGGCTCCTTCATGCCTTCGTAGATCTTGATAAGGTTCACATACTGACCAAATTCTGGAATCAAAATTTGAAATAATCGATTTAGCGCATAAAATCTGGAGTGTCGAATTGGTGTCAAAACGAGGGAACTCCTGTACCTACTGACTTGGCCCGCCCATGGCTCACTCTTTTTTTTACTCTTCAGACTGTATGCAATGCGCTGCGATCTTGACTTGAAATTGTAAAAACATTTAAGAAAACCCTTCAAATTACCTAAATTGGTGGCTAGCTTGAGCAACGCAATGTCAGCATGAGGCACCGGTTCCTCCTCGAACTTGGGATGTCTCACGGCTCCATTGACGTCCACCAGCTGACCACCTTCATGTGCACGGGAGCTGCCCACGCGCACCTTTACGTATCTTGATAGAGTCTTCATTGGGGATACGTGGAGAACGCTAGAAGATGAACCGTATTTTTGAACTTTTGGTTTTATTTTTAAATTAGGCATATAGAACAGAAACACAAATTAGAGACATTTTTTTTGTTATTCTGAGTGCACGAGATCCATACGATATACATCGCCATCTGGTGTTACCAATCAGCAGGCGGATATTTAGAGCGTAAAGTAGCAATGCCTAGCAAAAGCATGCTTTTACTCCTGATTTGATCTCTGAATCAAATTTAACAGTAACAGCTGGAAGAAATACCATCAAAAGGATCACATTGCTGTGATTGTGATTGATAGTTTAACAATGAATCAAAAATCATACTAATTCAAGCAATGCGCCGCAGTGACGACCCAGTTGACGTCAACGATGGCGCCCGCGCACCACAACCGCCCGTTGATGATGATGGCCGCCATGTACGGGAAGTTCAGCAGGTCCGTGCTGTATAAAATATTTAAATTTGAAGATGGCGGTGGAATCAATTCTTATTTCATGTAAAATCTTAGATATTTAGTGAAATCCAGTCATAATTTTGTAGATATTTGATGATACTTTCAGGTTATGCCGGGTACTTTGAACTTCAGTTTTGCACAGGAACATTTTATTTTGCGCTAACGTACGTTGTCTAACTATTATCAATGTTTAGTGGTGAACTGCCTCCGCGGTCTAGTGGTCTGAGCCGTGGGCTCTTGATCCGGAGGTTCTGGGTTCGGTTCCCAGGGGGGAACACAAAGTTGATATTTGCCAATTTATCACTTTGTGAGATTTTCCCAGTTTGGTTAGGACAATGCAGGCCTGATTGGAAGAAAAAAGATTCCGGGCTTTGGAGTTGATAGTGGTCATTACACAAACCATGTCGCAGTCGAAGACCTATTATTAGTGTGCTATTAGACGGTTTCAAAACACTGACTCCAGGGTTCATGGGTCGATTGACTCGAAACCCACACATTAAGAAGAAGAAGAAGAAGAATGCTTAGTGGTAAGAAATATTTTGTAACAGAAACAATCTCTACCACCTAGAAACATTCTATAAATCTTACGTGTTGCCACCCCTGATTCTCAAGGCTTGTTTGTTGACAGGGTCCATCCGTATGCGGAGTCCGTCCACCTGATTGAACTCAGGGTCTCCTCCGTATTCACGTCTTGACTGGACATTGCTGGACACTTTGGTTAAACAATACGAATAGTATTAGTCCATATTTTAGACTGTTTTTGGGGAACTCTTCCATGCTGGACTGGGAGTGATAGAAAAACATACAATGTGCCAGTTTCATCTCCTCCCGGGCATGTTGTACAACCAGCTAAGGGATTCGAGGGTTTTAATGTATTGCAATTTAGGCGATGGGCTGACAATGAAATAACCCTCAAAACTTGTCAGACGTGGCGGAATGACCTTTCGGTCGTTTTCGCTCTGCCTACCCCATTAAGCATAAAGGCGTGATTTTATGTATGTATGTATGTTTTTGGGGAAAGTTGTTCAGTTTTACGGGAAGAATCATTTTCAAAACGAATTAAACCTGTAAAATGAACCCGGATTTCTGTGTTGTTCTGTCTAGTCTAGATTTCTTGCAGATCAGAGCACATTTTCAAGTTTACTCTGGCCCTGGCTAGATATTTAAAGGTATGGAAAAACATCTACGTCTCTCCTTTTGTTTTAATTTTGGTAAAACTAACATCCTTTAATTAAGATAGTGAATATCATCTATTAATTTACAATTACTTACAATCATGTGAATCTTCGTGACTTGGGAAACATACGGCATTATTAAATAAAAATAACAATGGAACAAAATACAACATGTCGATATTATGAAGTAAAAAATATTGCTCTTTTATTTTTATAACTAAATCGAATCGTGATTTACTTTACGACGTAACATTTTGTCGTATTGTTTTTATCAATATTAAAATAAAATGTAAATATATGGTTTTCTGATAAGTGGTAGTAACCAAGTAAGTATATAAACACCTCTATGTAGGTAGTTAATATAAATTCTAACAAAAGTTTTAGGTTTCTTTATCTTCTTCTATAATTTGTGATAGCTAGATCTAGGATAATTAAGAGACACGGCGTGAAGAGGATTTCAGAATAAAATTCAATTTTCTTAATAATAAAAATACTTTATTGTCTTTAAAGACAGTACACTACAATACCATTATTAATAAGTAGGTACCTACATTAATAATTCGTCAAAAATATCACATTCTGGAGGAAGTAGGTACATTATAAAACCTTCTAGTCTAGTACGGTAGCCTTTGCTAGATTTGTATGAAGTACCTATGTAAGTGGACTTCCACATTCAGTATCAATAATCTTTATTATAAAACATGAAACTGAAACACTATTCAAAATATATTTAAATTAGATAGAAAAGTAGTAAGTAAGTTAAGAGGCAATCACACTACGGACAGTTTCGTTTGGAACGCCTGCTTTTCGGCCTGAATAACGCTCCCAGTGTTTTTCATGTAATCTATGATTGCTTGACATGAAGCATTTGCCTTTCGAACATTACGCGCGCGGAAAATTTCGGAGGCGTTGTCCCATTTTTTATGTGATGTCTGATGAATGATGATCTATATCTCTTTTGGCTTTGTTGTTTATAAAGTTTCTTAGCTAAACTTTTACCTATAGTTTCTAGATAAAATCCGTAACTTAATTTTGGTTTCTTACGTTTATTTTAATAAATAAATTGATATTTAATTAAAATTATAGGCTTAGGCTCCCCGACATTCAGATAATGAGTACATCTTATAAAATAATTGAGTATTTGGTATTTTTTCTTCACTGGGCAAAATACCAAATCGAATTTGAGACTAGCTCATTATATCTGTAAAGGTTTGATATAATAAAATGAATAACAATCTTTCTGTACACAAAATATATTAAAATATAATATAATATTTATTAATGATAATATATTATTTTATTTTAATATCACATTGAGTTAAGCATTGACTACTCACGGATCATTTTTAGTATGTAACGTACAGAAAGGTTGTAAATTTGAGTACCTACTACAGAAATTAGAAGCCTTCTAGCTAAAAGGCACCTTTACTACAATCGTAGCTACAATCAGATCAGTTCATCCTAAGTACGTCGTTTGTACCAATTATTTTACTTATTTTTACATTTCTCTTTATTTTTCAATTTTTACGTCTGAATACAATTTCAGGTAACTTATAGTATACTTAATATTTAAATTTTACTTCAATCGTCACTTGTCTTTTTTAAATTATCATTATTTTAAAACTTATACAATAGATGTAGCTATATTTTTAAGTTTTCTCATCATTCCTCAAATAAGAATAGTCGTCTCAAATAAGAGACTTTGTCACATAATTTAACATTTATCATAATTTAACTTTAAATTTTAATTAAAATTTTAATTTAACTACCTTATGACATTGAGTTGCAAATGTGATCAGTAGGTACATGCAGAAATCCTGTTTTAATCTCATAATCGACTAACTTCTTTATCTTCTTTCTCAGTCCCTTGTTCAACATCTTTCCTCTTCTCTTTCTGCCTGCCATCTTCTAGAAGGGCGTATATTTCTTCTACTGTCCTGTCTTTAGTCTCTGGCACCCACATGATGGTGTAGAAGGTGCCAAGAAAGCAGACCATTGAAAACATGATGAAGACCCAGTGGATGCCCAGCAGTTTGAGGAGTGGGTCATAGGCCTTGGTTTGTAAGAAGTCACTGAGGGCGTCCACGCTGCTCACGAAGGATGTCACCATGCCACGATGCTGAAAAAGTAAAAAGAAAGTTTTTATTAAATGTTTTATTACTAAGCTGCAGGATGTTTACTGCTAAATTGGTGATGGCGGCCTATCTCCCAGAGATAGGCCAACTGCGCAGGACTAGTTTTTAGTGGCCAAGTGTTTGCACAACACACAAGTGCAATCTCTATTCCTTTGATATCTTATTCCCAATTTTGATAAACAGATTTACTGACACAATCAGAGAAAAATCAGTCCCAGGACCGACTATTTACATGCCCATCCGACAGCATGGATCATCTTACTTTTCGGACAATCAGGTGATTAGCCTGCAATGTCCTAACCAAACTAGAAATGACAACACAAAGTCATTGTCCCCCGCCGGGGTTCGAAACCGGGACCACAGGGTCGTGAGCCCATGGCTCAGACCACTGGACCACGGAGGCGGTTTGACATCTATCGAGACTTTCTTCAACACTTACTTGGAAAGAGAACAGCTCCGACGTGATGACGTAAGGCACTGGCTGGTATCCTGCGGCATCAGCGAAGATGCAGAGACACATGGCGAGGACCGGCAGCCAGCCTGGCAGCCAGACTCCGAAGGAAGTTATGTAGAACCAGCCTCCAAGTGCCAACATGGAGACTCCAGTCGCGAACGCTGTGCCCGCTAGCAGCCACTGGAAAACAGAAAAATAATGTTACAGAATGATAGACAGAATTTTTTTTTAGCTGTTGTTAATTTGACGTGGACCGCAGAACCCGTGTAATATCGGGTGAGAATAAATTCACCTACTGTCTCCACGCGACTATCTGTCTGTTCAACGTGCTGAGTATGGAAAACACCTCACAATAGGACAAGATCCAGCAGTGGAATAATTAACTAACCGGTAAAATTGATGGAAAATGATTTCCTCATTGCTGGCTAGGCTAGCTAACAGCCCGGATGGTGTAGTGGATAGGGCCGCGCCCTTCTGTGCAGGAGGTCGTGGTGCGAATCCCACCACGTACCAATGTGTTTTTCGGTTTTCGAATTTCATAATGTAGTACGTTTATTCGGCGCTTTTACTGTGAAGGAAAACATCGTGAGGAAACCTGCACACACCTATGAAGGAATTCAAAGGTTGTGTGTAACCTAATCTAGTATTGGGTCTGGTTTCCCTTCTGGGTTGCGGAGGTCAGATGGCAGTCGCTCTGTGTAAAAACCAGTACCCTTGTTCAATCCCCTATATTAGGTAGCCGACCCCGTGAAATACGGGAAAAAGGCTAGGAAGATGTGATGTGGCTAGGCTAGCTAACGCTGCTCTGGGTAAGTAAAAGTGGACCGAATTGTGCTGTCAATGTTGAGCATATCTATCCACGTTTAGTCTAATAAACCGTTAATGCTTCTGACAAGAATCTCTCACCTTCCTCCCAGTCGACTCCACGATGCAACTAGCCACAATGGACCCCAGCAATTGAATGGCACCCACTATGATGGTCTGCTTGTTGGGACTGAGCTTCAGCCCTATGGACTTGGCGGCCTGGTCGAAGATGGAGCCGGCGTACATGAGGACTACGAGGTAACCGCATGTCTCTTGGGAGAGCATCACGTTGAGAGATATGCGGAACGCCCTGAAGGTGGTCTTGTCTTTTACTGCAAGAGAATTATTTGGTTTTAATTATTATGTCGGAGCCTTGAACTTGTATTTTAATTTGTTGACTTTCCAATTAGCAAAGTGTCATGTCATATTATTCCGTTAGATGGTAATCTTATTTACATATCTTCAACTTAGTAATTTTTAATCCGGCTTTAGCAGCCGCTAGCATAGCTAGCATGACCAAAATTGTTTTATGTTTTTTTTTATTTATGTTATTTCATCGTAAATCAAAATGAGGATCTCGACCTCATTTTTTGCAAAACATTGTATTGGTTGGCTTTGGCAACAACCATAAATAAGTATGTAATTATTTATATTGAGAAGTTTGAGCGATTCAAACAAGTTTTAAACGCAGTTTCTCATATTTTTATTTCGGTCACCGGGGTCATGCAATGCAGGATAATAATATAAATTATTATACTCATAAATAATTTTCTTCTTAATAATATTATTTTATGTAAAGGAGATTTTGACCCTATATAGGTTAGGTAAGTACCTAACTGCTAATTTTGACTGAACTAGGTAGGAATTGAACCCCGGACCGGAGCAGATAGTTAAATTACTTATAGAACATAGAGCCTCAATTAGAACAGTACAAGGTCAAATTGATAAGAAAATTAAGAACACGAAATTATATCAATAATTTTTGGAGCATCAATGCTATGCCTATCCAGAGGTTAATCATCCAGTCAATGTGTGAAAATAACATATTATGGTGATGGACTGACTTCCAATGTAACTACACGATCACTTATACAAGATATGCGCAAGAGTTCGAGAATAGGTAATTCCGCGGACTCCACGAGCTTGAATACGCTGAGACTGCGGTTCCGGGAACAGGTCTGGATTTGGATTAATTGTTGTTTTTTAGCAAAATTTTGATCTGTTCGGTACATGTCATTCAGCGTGAAGCAGCTATATTCTAAAAGTCACCGGGACTGTAAGGTCCGCAATAAAGTGATTCGCCAGATAACCAAAAATACCAACATAGCAGCACCGTTGGTCGATGGAGCATACGAGTTCGTGAGTGGAGCCAAGTTTAGACAAACGCAGAGATGGATGCCCTCCTGCTACATGGAGCAATAAGGTACGGATAAATTAAATACTTTTAGAAATGCTCTAGCTTTCATTTCGCCTGTTTACCCTTTTTTTCTCTATAGAAAATGATATTTTTTATTGCCGATCCGTTTCGTTCCATTATTTTTTTTTTCGTTTATGTCCAGCTCTCCTTAATTCATCTCTGCACATGACTGGATAAAAGCTTTGTAAATAAATGCTCGCTGAGCACGCAACGGTATTCAAGATGTCGGAGAGAGTTCCTTGTGGCTGTCCATCATTTCCTGTAGCCAGCTAAATGCTGAGTCACTGAGAATGCTTTCCAGAATAATCTAAACCGGGTCTTAGGAACTATCTAGCAATCAATGATAATTGGTGAACGCCTTTTAAAAGTGGATAAATCACAAATTGTAGTTCTAATTTAGTTACTTTATTAACATCAAGAACGAGTGCACATAATTATTTTTTATTAGTCAAGTTGGTTGAAGAAGAAGTCAAGTCAGATTTTACTTGTGTAATATACCTAACTTCTAAAAATAACTGCTAGTGGCGTAGTTAACGAGTTGCAAATTATATGAGAAAACAGGAAAACCTAGAGAGAGACTTCTCATACATACAAGAATATACAGGGCGTAATGGACTGGGTGGACTGGACGGTGTCTCAAAAACTGATAAGTGTTGCTTTGTCAACGAAACTGAACAACTTTCACAAAGAAATTCTTCTGGTAAATTAAAATGCACGTTGGCTGGCACACGAAAAAAATGCTAAAATGGTGCGTCGAAAAGCTAGCATAGCACCTAATAGTACTATTTTTATTGCATATGTTGTTTTTACATTGTTTCTACGCACAGTCACACCGGCCATTAGTAAAGTAAGTACCCAATTATTAAAAAAAAAATAGTATAGTAAATACGTAAGTAGTAGTACGTAGGTATAGGTACTAATAAAAAAAAACTCTTTTAACAGACCAGATTTGACTCCATTAACATAGAAGTGAATGAAGTTCGAATCGTTGAAAGGTTTATAAAATAAATGAAAACATTAAGACAGAACAGCTGCAAAAAGTAATGTGGGGAAGCCCGCGCAACACCTTTGCGTTGCGGTTTCAAGTTTCATTGTCTGAGGAAAAGGTGAGGTGAGACTTTAGGGACACACAGCTTTGTAATCTGTTTGGATATTGGGTTGAATTACCCGATGATCCTTGTTTCAGGTTTTAAAACCACCTAATCGGCTTCTTTCTGACATGGTTTGTTTAAAGAGAGCAACTGACCAAACTTAAAACAATCTTGCAATCATTTTTTTTTATGAAAGAGGGAAGCAGACGATTATATTATTAGATTATTATTATTATTAGACAATTTTGAGTTCCTAGAAAATAATTAAACCATGTTGGTTGAACGTCCAATTCGAGAGCCTAAGTAAAGCCTGTGTTATCATTTTATTCTTATGGTAATTCTCAGTGCCTATGGCTAGGCTTAGACTTGTATACTTCTACAAAATAACGCCTGGTCCAATATCTGCTAAACAACATACCTATGCTCATCCAAGTAGCTTTCTTCATGCTCCTGGCGATTTCCTCCTCCCGCTCCAGCTGCTGGACTGCTTCCTCCAGGTCTTTGTCATCTATTGTAGTGTTCCGTAGCCAGGCAAGAGCTGCTCGCGCTTCCTACGATAGAAAATGTTTTGTTGAGTACCCTATATATGTTCCGCTAATGGGTTCATTTCCGTCCGAAAGAGTCATGGAATGCCGAGCTTATCAGAGAATCGGTATAGATTTTGCTGGACCATGATATTTAAAAAATCGACGGTTTGAAAAGCTTTACAGACTAAGGTCACATATTTATTGTCTTCAATCTGTCTCCTACCTTCAGTTTTCCCTGCTTCACCAGGAACACAGGAGTCTCAGGCATCGGCAGGAAAGCAAAGAGATGGAGAACAGGTATCGCCGTGCAAAGCCACATAACTGCCGCAAAGGACATCATATCTCCGGCGATGTAGACAACCAGGTAGCCCAGGTTCTGAGAGAGGATGAAGAGGGAGCCTAGGGCGCCTCGTATGTTGTCGGAAGCTATCTGTAGAACGAATAAGTACCAAGGTAAGAGTGGTTCAGTGGTAAGTTTAAAAGTTATTACGATTTTATTCCGTAAATTGCTACTGATTGAATTTTCAAAATGATCCTTATAGGTAGGTTTATCAAATTCCATTCAGCTGCTTCTCAAAATCACAATCATGGTAGAAATTTGAACCTACCTCTTTGAGATAGAGCGGTGTGACGACATAGCAGCCGGCACAGGCGAGACCAGCGACTATCCTGGACAAGATTAGAGCCCAAGGCCGTAACGAGAACAGCATGATGACCCAGCTGATCTGGAAAAAATAAAACGTTAAATGGAGAAATTACAACATTTGTCCATCATCAGTCCATTCGGGCTTCCCACGAGCGACAAGAGAGTTTAAAATCGTTTACCTGCTATGTTTTTAATCAAGGAAAATCCACAGGTGTTTGGACCTTACTATGACAAAATAAAAACTGTGTTTATCCAGTTTTGCGTATACCTATATAACTTCACCTAGCAACAATAGATTATGTTTATGTATGTAAGTTGAGACTGATGCAAAACCAAAATAGCCCTGGGAAGGTCTGTGTTCGGCAATGGATTTGACAGTGGGGACAATTCGGCAGCGCACAAAATTACTAAATCTTGACTAAAATAATCACCTTTCATTTTCTATCGGCAGCAATTTTATTTAAGATTTTGTTAAGTTGTGTGTTCTCACCAAATCGATACCAATAGCTTATAATGAGAGAAATAGAATGTAAATGGTACCCACAACGAGCATCAAAGTGGTCAGCAAGGTGGTGATCTTCCTGCCCCAGCGATCAGCGAGGTCTCCCACCAAGCAGCCGATGAAGACCGGGGGGAGGAAGGTGAGGGACGCCATCCAAGAGATGGTGTCGTCGCTGATGGGCTCCGGAGCTGGTCCATCCTCGGCCTGGAGTAGGGGAGTC